>CAJINU010000021.1:361462-457984 GCA_905178165.1 Amoebophrya sp. A25 | reverse complement strand
TTGTAGTAATACTGAAGCCATCTTCACTCACTTGCATCATTTTCGGCAACAGCAAAAAACCACCACCAGCACGATCACAGCTATACCAGCCACACCGCCAAGCACACAGCCTACGATCAGTCCGGTTTTGGATTTCGTGGCAGCCTGCTTTTTAGCACCACCAAGTACAGGTGGCTGAGGATCACCATTGCGTCCTTGTCCAGCACCTCCACCGCCAACTCCTCCAGCAACAACTACAGGTGGTTGAGGAGCATTGCTACCTCCGACGCGCGAAAGAATGCCGGTTCGTCTTTGATGTAGTTGAGCACGTTGATACTCTTCCTGCTCTTGCGCTGCACGCGCAATCGCCGCATCCTGCTGTCTCTGCAGTTGTTGTTCTTCTCTGTGCAGATGTTGCGCTAGCTGTTCTGACCAAGCGTTCGCGTACACGTTCCAAGCCTCCTGGAGGTCGACACGAGCAGCAAACTGCTGGTCTGACCGAGCGTTAGCAAACACGTCTAAAGCTTCCTGGAGGGCTACATACGCAGCAATATCCTGGTCCCGCGCAATTTGATTCCGGCGTTCCTGTTCGCGTCTGATCACCTCCCCGAGTTCGTCAGCATTCATACCTGCGGCAAGCGCGCTGTCCAAGGCCACGATTTCCGGATGACCGAACCATCCACCCTCGTTAGGATTAACGGGAGCACCAGCAGCTGCAGAGACCAAATGCACGGTATTATTGCCTCCACCAACGACCAAAAACATCAACAACGCACCAAGGCGTCCCGCCAACACGAGAGGACCTCCACGAGCCATCTTGTTGAAAGAATGCTTGTTGTTGAACAGGAAGGAGATGATGTACTACTACTACATACACTACTACTTATTTAAAAGTTAAAGTATTTTTATGGCGAAGAACACTTCCAGATGACTCAGATTTAGATGAAGAAATTACGGGAGAGCATGCAAGGACAGCTCTTCTCCTTTAGAAGTACTCAAAAGTAGAAGAGCCAACTCGTGAGGAAGAAAAAAAAACTTTCCAAAACAATCAAGCAATTGTAATATGCTTGTTAAATTATGATCTTCTTGAGTTCGTTTTATCTGTACGCTGAAATGGTAAGAGAAAAATTTTCAATATAATTCAGAGGTAATTCTCAATAAAAGTATGCACTACTTGTCTTAGACGAGTCAAGCAACTGGGGTTATCATGGCCAAACATCAAAGATCTACTGAGCGGACTTCCGTGAGCAATTTGCAGATCTTGCGGTTCGGAATCTCTGGATCTCTAATACAATTCAAATTTCATATAATTCGAGATCGGGCATCTAAGGGATGAAGATCGTGTATTTATGTGATCCTCGCGACACTGGCAGCATCAGGCTGAGAAATAGTTGATCCTCACGCGGCTCGGATGATCCGCCCTGTAATCAATTTTATCATATGATCTATGTATGTATGTGTGTATGTATGTGTGTATGTATAGAAGGGTTAAATGATCTATGATCTCAAAGATCTATGATCGCAAGAACATTTGAGAGTTTGTTGATCATACCCAGAATTAAACTTCTTAGAAGGGTCCCAATCAACGGCAACACCTCCTCGTCCTCTCGCAGGGCCGCGAAAGTAAAACTACATCTTCTCATGTTTGACTCTCTCTGGTCCAGTCTGAGATCATCCATGCATCTGTCTTTGATGATGTGCCACAAGCAAATCAATCCCAAAAAGAAAAGCCAAATATATAAAGAAAAAACATCATAAGAATAAGCAAGTGGTCGAATGTCAATCAAAAAATACAAATATCATCCTCATCGAAGATATAGATATTGATATTTTTCATTACAGTTCGTTGTGCCACGACTTGTTCTTTGCTTCTCTTATATTGAATAAAATCCTGATGGATGACGTTAGTGTCGACTTCTAAGATGGCTTTTGCCTGCACTCCTCGTGACATTTCTTCTCGCGAAGCGACATCATATTACATCTATTATATTTACAAACGGACAACTTAATTGAACCACGAGTCAGTCACGTTGTCCGTTTGTAATCTATCAATATGCCATGTTGACCTTATATATGAGTATTGGCAGCTGCCTTCTATGTTCTTAGTCCTCTTTTATAAGTATTGGCAGCTGCCTTCTATGTTCTTAGAAGTCCTCCTCTTTTTAAGCAACTAAGTACAATATCAATATGGCCTCTTAGGCCATTTCTTCATCGTGGTCCATAACATCTTCTTTTCAAAGAAATAAAACGATAACGAAAACATATAAAAAACCAAAACGGCAAAACCAAAGAACCCATACTCATTCTGTCTCAACAGCATCCCGACTAGTGCAACACATGTAGCTTGTAGCTCCTCCAAAACAGGAGTTTCTACTTCGTTTCTTGTAGTAATACTGAAGCCATCTTCACTCACTTGCATCATTTTCGGCAACAGCAAAAAACCACCACCAGCACGATCACAGCTATACCAGCCACACCGCCAAGCACACAGCCTACGATCAGTCCGGTTTTGGATTTCGTGGCAGCCTGCTTTTTAGCACCACCAACTACAGGTGGCTGAGGATCACCATTGCCTCCTCCACGAGCAGGCGGGCTACGACCGTTGCCACCCCCTTGCGGTGGGTGAGGAGGACCTACATTGCCTCCTTGTCCAGCACCCCCACCGCCACGGGCTGCCTCATCTTCTTGGGCTCTTTGAAGCTCACGGGCCATCTGCTCATCCGCGCTTGCTTGACGGCGTTGCTCAAAGTCCTGGTGTTGAAGCCCATGGGCGAACTCCTCATCCAGCGCAACTGCTCGCGCCTCCATTATGTGCTGGCGATGAGCGTGGAGCCCCCTGCGTACCGCCTCAGCCTGCTCACGCGCTCGCTGCGCTCCTGCACGATTACCAAGAATCAGCAAGCGCCGCCGCTCCGCTTCGAAAGCATCCGCACGAGCAGCTGCGGCAGCTTGCCAGCCATTATTCCAGCCATGGACAGGCCGATGATCAATTCCAACCGGGTCTGGTCCTGGCCTCCAAAAGACCCCAGAACGGGCAGCAGACACAACATCCAAAGTACAACTCGAACTGCCTCCGAGTAAAAAAGCCATCGCCACAATGCGACCGGCCAACACGAGAGGACCTCCACGAGCCATCTTGACGATTCTAGAATTTCTCATCGTAATGAAATTATTCTATCGATCCGTAAAAAAGCCTACTGGGTTGTTCTTGTGAGTAGTTATAAGAAACAAGTTCTCAATGCGTAGAATAAATGCGTTGTACTTGTGAGTGGGTATATGTTGTCCTTGTTGTAGCTACAACCTAGTAGCGAGTCTTGTTTCAGGAAGTAATCGTAATGGTCTACTGTTGTAAATGCAATGCCTTACTCTTACTTGGTTATTAAGTTTCGTCTTTCAAGCGGTAGAAGTACCTTTATTTTTTACAACTTGAGGAAAGTCGATAATCAGAACGGCGAATACTAGAAATAATAAATTACTCTTTGTCTTTCAGAGCGGTCTAGTGTAAATTCAGCAATTGTGACTTCGGAGTGAACAAGGTTGGAACACTTGAGAAGAATGAGATGAAAGTCTTAAACTCGTTTCCAAAACTCTGCGGTTGTAAGCATAGGTATTAACAGATTATTGTTATAAATATTCATCAGGTATAATTGATACACAACCATAATTAGAATTATAGTGCTGTTCTCGCACTCGCAACATTGACATCTTTATCTACTTTCTTATTCACTAATTCTAATAGATACAGGAATGGTGGAGCAACGATCTTTCATGATCCTATTGTATGATCCAGAGAGTGCATCTTCGATTGGGATCGATTGATCTTACGCCACGACATTAGGATCTTAGTTCGATATGGATCTTCCTTCGATATGGGTCTTTCTTCGATGAGGATCTTCCTTCGATGAGGATCTTAGTTCGATAAGGATCTTCCTTCGATATGGATCTTAGTTCGACGAGAATCTTAGTTGGATCTTAGTTCGATGAGGATCGATTGATCTAGAAGTGATTGACCCACAGAGCGGATCTCCGATTAGGATCTCGTACTCCTTGCTTCAATACATGATTAGGAACATGCGTCCCTTGGCCCGCCCAGGCAGCCACGAAAGCAATAAACCCACAAGTTCAAATAGCACGACTTTTCATAAAATTTATTTTTCCATCATACCAAGTCCTAAATCGGAAAGACAAAACGCAAAAACTACGGCTGTAAATACGACTCTAATGTTCTAAAAATAGTCTACAAGTATTCCAAGAATAATATCTTTATGTTGTCTCTGTTACCCTGAGAATCCTGGATAGGATAGGATCAGATGCCTCGACTGCGTCTTCACACAAGGTGCTGACGGCAGCTCCGACGAAACGCCTCAAGGAGGACATATTGTACCATAAAATTGAAAATCCTGTCACTTGTAGGTATTTGTATTATACTTACAATCAAGTAAACCTTGATGTTTTGTCCAATATCACCACTTACTCCTAGACTCTTTTCATCCTACTTCTTTGATCGGCCGCAGCAGATCACAGCCAGGAGGTTAGGTTGGGAAGGCGATCATGGTTAGGCTAGGGAACCATCATCCAAAGACTGTTAAGTATGTAAGCGTCGTCCAAAAATTATCACATCATTTTTTTCGGCAACAGCAGCACCACCACAATAGAAGCACAATGAGAAGTATACCAGTGACGCCACCAAGCACGCAGCCTACGACTAGTCCTGCACTGCCTGAGGCGCCGTTTCTGTTTTAGAGCTCAAACACTGAAGTAGTTCACTTCTTGCCTATGCCTGCATTTCTCCCAAGAAAGAATCATTTCTTCCAAGAAACAATCCTAAGAAGAACCCAGCAGGGAGAAATGACTAGAAGTACACTTGATTGTTGTAGAAATTATGAAATAAATGAATTGATTTTGATGGTGCATTGACGAGCCTTAAGAACTGTTGTTTGCCTGCGATCCTTGTGCGGCCAGTTTCTCTTGCGCAGCTTGAAGTTCTCGCTTTAGATATTCCACCCACAATCGCTGAGTCCAGTGCCCACGCGTTTCAACCTCCTCATCAGGAATTCCCGACGCACGGGCATGCGCTTGAAGAAAGAGTGTGAACGAACTCCCTCCCGTGTCACGAGCATGACGGTGCTAAAGGTTGGCGAGTTGCATTCTTCAGAGCATCCTTGACCTATTTCCCCCTTGTTGAAAAGGAGCCAAAGACGGTAGTGAGGGATGTAATTCGGAAACCCTTAACGATTTCGTTCACGCTCGAAACCCTGTGCTCTTTGACCGGCCTCCATTTGTTGCCATTCTTCTGGATTTTCTTCTCGCTCTCGTCGGTCGTGCTCTTTCTTCAGTCTTTCAATCCACTCCTCTCGCGTTTCGTTCTCCTTTTGAGGCATTCCCCATTCCCTCGCGTGTCCTTGAAGAAAGTCTTCGAAACGCATTCCCGGCGCAGGTGTATGAGAACGAGCACGAGGACTAGCAATAGTACGACCAGGGAAAGTTCTTCTTGCAGACACCAGCTGCTGCTGCTGCTGCTGCGACAGTAGATAGAAGTAGCTGCCCGCCAACACGAGATGAACACCCGCCCAACGAATCATCTTTCTTTCTCGAAGTGGTTAGAGAAGTTTAAGATGTCACGTCATGGAACCTTTTTTTCCGTTTAAGATGAAGTGATAGATATTGGCTACAAGAAGTTGTTAGTACTAAGAAGCTAGACTTGTTTCTTGTTGGTTAGTAGTAGTAGTAGTGTACCCATTCGTGCGGTATGGTTCTTGATGGTCTTTCTTGGCCGTGTATGAAGATGAACTACAACCTTCTGAAAGAAAGCAACATATAATTAACGATTTTAGGCAAACATACAATAATGTTTGAAGAAGTAGATGACTTTTCTTGTTCAAAAGAACGCAAAATATTAAACAATCAAGCAGCAGAACGATTCCAAAATATTGCTCAAAACTCTGTGGTCTATATTATGTGCTAGCCTCTATGGCGATTATCATCACAGTAAGCTCCTCGTTCCTTTTCTACGTAACAACAAGACCTATATGTTCTTCACCTCTCTCAAACGGATCATCTTCATTCGGATCAGCGATCACTTAGTCTTCAACATCGAGTAAATACTCAGAAGGAAGTTACCGAATCCAGCTCCAGATGATTTTTTCACCATAGGATCCGCCTTCTAGTCAACGTCTTTCTTGATAGCAGCTTGTGGATCAGGATGTTTCATAGTGGATCTTCTAGGAGTAGCAGGAGGTTATGAAGCACGCGAACGCAACTCGACACACAACAATGTGGGTGGTCGACAGGACGGTCAGCAACGCCAGTCAGCAACACTCTTAATAGCACTGTGACTCAGCACTGAAAAATAAATATCATCTGTAATGTACGCCTGACACCATAATTAATTCATTAAATTATTAGTTTTCAGAAAAAGCAAGCGGATCAAATAAATCAAAAATCAGTCTACTTACTCAACATCACGATGTTCATTTAGTGTTATAAAAGTATCGAATGAATCTCGCAAGCGCGCCTGGACCTGGTTCTGGGAGAAGTGGTTTCGGGTTCTTTTCGTATACTGGGTTCAGCCAAGACGTTTTCTCACAGCGTGTATCGGAAATTAGAAAGACGAAGATGACAGACTACTCTCTGACAGCGTGTATCGGAAATTAGAAAGACAAAGGTGACAGACCACTAACCTCTGAAGAAACTAGTTCTTGTGACAGACAGAGACTACATCAATCTTTACCTCAGCATTTGAAAGTTGATTTTTAAGTGAAGAAGTGGTACTACTAGTGCATTTTGACAGTATACATAGTAAGTTCTGCGTGTAAAAGACCTAGTTCATCGATTTTGACTTCTAAATACTTATACTATAAGTTGCTTCCGAGCCACCTTAACGGAAGATACACTGCCGCTGTCCCGCTCCCGGATGTTGCGTTCCACATTCTTTGGTTGTGTGCTTTAAAATTCCCCTTATCGTCTGGGATAGCTTGGCATCCTTCGGAACAGAACCTAGTGGTGGACAGCTTTTACGACAGCTTTTTTACAACTTTCTTTTCGGTAGGACTAATGATGATGATGATGAATATTACTTCTGTTTTTCTTTTTGATGAGTATACGAACGTCGCTGACGATGAGGATGTATGACAATCTCCATGTATTTAAAGATCATGGGGACAGATACTCAACAGCACATCAGAAACGTCAATGGTGTATCTTCTACCACAGTCTTCTTCATCATCAGTAGAGTGAGTGTAAATATAAAAAATATACTGCTCCAACGTTAGCGGAGTATCCATTTTCCTTGTAGGGCCCATAGTCTTCAGCGTCTCCGGTGCTGGGGTACAAAATGCGTTATCCTCAAACATACACGTAGGCGACCCTTGCCAGTGGTACCTTGAAGAAGTCACAAGTTGAAATGATTTTGATGTGACAGAGACCAGGCCGAGGGTGTTGACGTAGCAGAGCACTAGGAGATCAGGAGACCACGCGGTTGTACTACAACTACTAGGTAGTCATCAAAACTAGAAAGAACTTCTTCTACCTGCATTCCATCTGTGATTTCCCTGTGAAACTGCTTTCTGCGGGTATCAATGCACCTATACAGCAATCTGCGCACTCGCAAACCGGAAAGGCATCGGTGTTGATACTCTGGATCAAATTCTCCTGGATGATAAAGCCAAATGCAGGAGTACTAGAAGAGGCCAAATGCAGGAGTACGAGAAGTGATGTAATCAGTGTGGAGGAGGAGAGTGCTTTTCTTCTTGTTTTGGTGCTTTTCTTGGTGGTGGTAGCGGAGCAGCTCCTGGCAGAAGTGGTCTTTTTCTCATTCTTGTGATGTTGAGGTATTCGTATCTTTCCTGTTAGATTTTTTGTTACAAAGTCGCCCTTCCCAATCTTGCTGTTCTTGCTGTGATCTTTGTCCTTTATTTTGTAGTGAAGTAGGGACGACAGCAATAGGCTAGTCGATGAACTTCTTGACGTGCTGGAAAGTAGAGGTGCAAGACGGCGTTCGTGTGGAGCGTGAGCCTGTTCATTTTCTGCTTCGTTAGGTTTGTTACTTCTGTTGTTTGTCTTTGAACTGCTAGGGTGAAACACATACTTGTTTCTGTAGTAGAAAATCCTAGAATTCCATGATTTTGTTTTTGTACTGTAGTACATCATAGCTTTCTTCAATATCCTCCTTCTTGCTCTTCGATTCTGCTGCGGATCAACATAGTCGTGGCCACCTTGGATGTGCCTATCCTTCTGCGACGATTCTGGCCTCATCGAGGAGGAAGATGAAGTCGTACTGGTAGTGATCATCTTCGAGACTCACTGGTCGTGGTGCTCGTTTATTTTCTCGGTTATAACTTTGCCGTAAAAGAAGTAAATCACAATGCCTTCTCGGAAGGTCCTGTTAAGCACTTTCGCTTTCGTTGCTACAGACTGATTCTCAAGTCCTACTTGGTTGAGATGCAAGTAAGAGTGCAAATCTTTCACCACCCTTCACCAGCAGACTCTGATATTCGTGTTCAGTCGTGTTTCGCTCTGCACCAAAGCTTTTCTTCTCTCTTATTTTTCCTTCACTTACACTTTGATGAATTGCCTCCACCTCACTTTTCTTGCAAATCCAGGGCCACGAGCACTCGACTTCTGTTCATCTCAAGGAACAATCACAGCAACTGCCACAAAGTCGTTACAGTTTGCAACCAATCCGACTGAAGTCTTGTCTACCAGTATCTGTTATCATGGTGAACATTATGTCTGTTAAAGCTACATATTCTCCTCTAGAAAGTTCATCATATCTTTCCTAGACATGCGTCCCTTTCTAAAAGCTTCAGGGTTTGTCGCTTTCAAGTCTTCTAAAAAAAGAGACATAGGGTATTCACTCTGCAGATCGCTACTCACACATATTTTGTAGGCTGCTTCTAATGAGACAGGGGTAGACTCGTCGTTGGGAGGTATGATGAGGGAGGACGCGGGAGAGAGCGAGTAGTTAGCTGTCCGCCCCTTGGCACGGTAATACTCATCTACTATCTGACGAAGTCTTTCTTGAAGCGCTGCGTGCGCGCAAGCGTCACTCTTTACTGTATCCTCCAGATCATGTTCGCGTTTGAATACCAGCGTATAATAAGAATTCGTCGTGGCTTCTTTCGATGAAGACTCCTGCGAACCTTCTGATTCGGTTTCACCATCCCTCTTTGTAACCATTCGAAAACATCTCGTTGCTTCCACTATTCTCTTCAAGAACTCTGGGTTCCGAAAGCTGATCAGCACATAAAAGTAAAACCCCCCTCCACTACCATTTTCATGATCCGTCTGAGACTGAGACCGAGTCCGCCTGGCAACATGGTCTAACAAATAGGTAGCCATTGTTTCCACCTCTCCACACAGGAAGTAGTCCAAGGTGCCTTTATCGAAAGTGAGCCAACTCCTGTCAGCAGGAGCAGGAGTAGTCTCTATTGTTTTCGTCCCCAAGTCCACACACTCCCAGGATACGTGAAGTTGTTCTAGTGTCTCTTCAACATGACTAGAAGAACCTTCGTTTGGTCTTGTTTGTACCTGTAGTCGCTCATACCTTTCCTTAGCTTCGTTTATGGCACTTTCGTCTACGTCTGCGCCGAATATACGATATAAGGGTTTTTCGCACTGATCACAACGCAAGGACAATTTCCAGATATCTGAAGTACCACAACCGGGAACAAACATTACAGGACTGACTGACACCGTCTTCAGGGTTCGTCCGTCTTCAGGTCTGCTATCGTCCATCAAACAGTCCCTGCTCTCTGTAGAAGTTGCATTGAAGAGTTGACAGGTTTCACAGAGTACTACTTTGGCTATCCTCTCGCGTTCACCGTCTTCATGTTGATATTCCCGCCAGCACCACTTAAGTGTGTCGACAAAGGCCTCATTGTCCGCTATCCACTCAAAAGCGGAGAGGGGACAAGTGTCTTTGTCGTTGTTGTTGTCGGTTTTCATTTCGTCCTTCATTTTTTGAGAAGCATGATGAGTCTATCACCATGAAAGAAAAAGGTAGGGACGACTACATGTGCATGCTCGACTAGAACTAGTAAATATTTTCTCCATTATGATTACTCTAGATAGCGGTCAGCGATAGCGGTCAGCATACAACCGCGGGATCTTACCTGAAGAGAAGATAGAGTTAGAGAATATCAAATCAATAAGGTCAGAAATGGAAATTGAAGCATCAAAAAAGATCACTCCTTGTAGATCTCGGCGAACTTCATCTCGACCCGGTTGTGATCTCCTTACGGTCACGGTGACGTGCATTATTTTGCCTGATCTGAGTCTTCGCGTAGACGGTGGATCCTAATGAGCGGCTCTCTTTCTGTGCTGTGCGCTGGATCAGCTTTCTTCTAGGTACAACTGCCGTTATCACGTACGAAATAAGGCTCACAGTCACAAGTCTTCTTTCTGATCGCGAGATCATCGTCCCTCCAAAGTAGAAGATGTATGTTGGTGAGGAGAAAGCAAAGACGAGAATAAGCCAACGCATTGTCGATCGTCCCGAAGCATCGCTTAGAGACGCCAGCAATGAATGTGATATTAACAGATTAAGCGTGGTCCGCTAATTACGTTTACGGTTTGTCAGCCCAAAAATGAAGAAATGTCAACATGGAGCATATCTATACGATGACAACCATCCGGATGTTAGATAAGCGCAATCGCTCCACCGGTGAGCGTTATCGCTTGTCGCAGTTTCTTCCCCAACTCTTGTTCGGTAGGATATCGTGGCAAGTCGAGGCGGTGGAAACAGACAGAGGTTAGAACAACAGGATAAATAATCTTCCTTGGATAGCGATAGAGAATTCTGCTACTTACTTAGTTTCCTGGAGGATTTGGTATTACGTACAGCTTGTCGACAGTAGTCTGATGAAAATCTACTAAGGCCTAAGTACAACAGGTGAGGTTGTCCTTGTCGATAGTAGTCCGTATTAACTGCAACAGGCGACGTTGTCGAAAGTAAGAGCTTCATATCATCACTGTAGCCTCAGTGGCTTCTATGTATTATATTAATTTTATCAAGGTGGATACTGCACGTGCACCAGTTAGCGTGAAGGAAGCAACAGGTGAGGTTGTCGATAGTAGTCTGACTCGGATGAAGATCTAAGGACTACTAGGTGAGGTTGAAGATGTCGATAAGTCGATGGTTTGAAGGGATAGACCTAGAGTATAGACAGAGGCGAAAACTAACCGGCTGCTTTACTTAGTGCTTTAAGCGTCGCTGGAAACCTTATAGCATAAAAAGAGAGAAACCAGTCAGAATTTGCAGAACACCTCTAAGCCAAATTGAGAAGAGAGGTGAGAAGATTCACGACGGACAAACCTTTGAATCAAAATCATCATCATCAGCAGCCATAAATGCGCAGTTGGTAATTTGTGATGCTTTTTGGGACCCAGAATGGCCAGCGTCACTCGCGGATACAAGCTGCGGAAGCCTGCGGCCGGCACTCGCGTTCGGCCCAACCAGAATTGAAGCAAAGAGAGACGCTCACGTTCGGCGAAGCCATTTAACACCATTAGACCTATGGTGCATAATTCATCATCATCTTTATGCAGCTGCAAGCATCCTTGAAGAATATCAGGAGGAAGATGATCCTTCTTCAGGTCAGGGATGCAGAAAATATAAATATTTGTCAAACAAGATGAATTAGCAGCTCATATAAATATTTGTCAAACAAGATGAATTATCAATATCGAGCAGTGCCATAAAACAACGTTCTTCAACATTGCCTTTATCCTCTCTGCAGCTTCCCGGTGTTCCTGCTCTTCTGCTTTTGACGAAGCTCGGAGACTTGCGCTAGTTCCTTGCACGTGCACGCAGCTGAACAACTCTCGGATTTGAGTGTCCGAAACACCGGCTCTGCCTTCGAGGAGCCAGCGGAGACGATGAGCAGCTACGGTGTAGTCATGATTAAAAATGTGGCTCTTCCTGTTGTCCTCACTTGAACAACTTGAGCCGCCAACATTCGTCGAACTAGAAACCTCAGAAGTAGATGATGTTCTTGTTGATAGATGAAAAGGCGCGAAGACACTCTGCACTTCCAAAACATCATGGAAACCTGTGCGGAGAGCGGTCAATGAATTCTGCACGGACGTGAGCAGATGGAATTGACAGACGCGATAGACGTATTCGACCCGGTTGTTGAAGGTTACTGGTGGAGGGTCCTCAGAAGATGTAGAAGTTGACGTCAGAGGTCCTCCTCGTGCGTCATTTCCCCCGTCTTTTGATGCTAATATCCCAGATGAAGTAGACCACGGTGGACTAGTATGAGCGTGGTCATCACCACCAGTAGCCGCACTAGTACCTGAAGCGGAAGCACACTGCTTCAGGGGAAAGAACACCCTCTCTCCTATGCATTCCATTTCTATCGAAAAATCCAAGCACAACGTATCTTCTAAATCGCCGTCTCGGTCCTCATTCCACGATATGATCTTCTCCAGACCCTTAGCCATCTCCGTGTCGACAGTTTCCAAATCTCGTAAGGCGTCATTCACGGTAGGCCAGAGTAGAGATGATGTTGCTGTTGTTGATGTTCTTGAACAAGATGGAGATGCGATGGAGGTTTCTCGAAACTCCTTACCCGACAACAGCAAGATCTTGTACAAAAATAGTGCCAAAGGGTGTTCGATCTGCACCAATTGGTAGATGGAGTACGCGAGAAAGCGACCAACAAATTCGTAGAGTGCGCGCATCTGAGAATCCGGATTTCCCATTAGGCGGTGAGCAAAGTCTGGCATTAACCAGAGGGCACACCCAGCAGATGTCGAAGAAGGAGAGGACGGAGATACCTGGCGCGGGTGTAAGACAAAGACAGTGAGGAAAAAGATTCGAGCTAGCTACACTCGTAAAAGCAAGGAAGAGTTGTGCAGGAGCTAAACCATATCATCTGCACCTAAATGTTTCTGCTTGCGCTGCATCTAACCGAAAGTGCTGGATGTAGAACAAGATCAGATGTTACTAGGAAGAACAATGACTACACATTGCGACACACATGAAAACCAAATCCCAGTACCGTCACCCCCGACCGGAACAGTCCGCTTTCTAGCTGTAGGAGGTCTTTGGCTAGAAATTGAATCCACCCCTTCGTAAGCGCTCCCCAGTCCATTCCGCTATCTCCAATGTACCCGACTATGAAGCCTCGTAGCCAAAATTCCCCAGTTTTGAACCCTGCGAAACGGAAACTAGGTAAGAACGTTGTCAATGTTGATGCACTTGCTGTGGAGGCCATGGTCGTGCCTCCAGGAGCATAGAAGCCGGCTGAGGACTTGTTCGCAGAGGATGGATCCTCATCTACTTTGTTGATGCTGCTCAAAACGGAAGTACTAGAATGAAACGGAAACCTCCAGAGGCGGTCATGAAGAGGGCTAGGACCCTCTTCATCGAAAAGCAAACTCGTGTCGTCTCGCAGTATCTGATCACGACCTCCACAGTCGTGAGAACTATCACGTATCCGGCTTGCTTGCGAAGTTGATGTTGTTGGAAATAGTCCTCCTCTGGTACTTGTTGCACTTGTACTACTTCCTAGTGCTCTGTCCTCAGCGCCTGCCATTCGTCTTGATGAAGGGTAAGAAGTGGTAGAAGAGCTCGACGAAGTTGCTGCACCGCCTCCAAGTCCAACAAAGGCCGCGTCTTCTCGGTTAGCCGCGCGTGTTGTCTTTCCACCTCTGGAGGTTGTCCTGAATATGCTGCTCTTGCTGTTACGACAATCGTCAAAGTCTTCATCTTCCTTTAGCAGGGAGTGGCTATTCGACGCCCCATCGTCCTCGTGTTCATTCAACGCGTTCCGTGTTTTCGCCGAACAACAAGCAAGAGCACCAAAGCTCGTCGTGGTTGAACTTTTCTTGCTATAAAAATGATCATGGTCATTTTGTTCCTTTCCACTCCGTCCACCTCTCGTCCGATGCTGATCATGAAGGCCGCGTCCCCCATGGATCAAACCACCTCGTCCATCGAGATCGGTATTACTAGAAACTTCACTAGGCGCATCCTCACTGACATCGCAATATTCATCATTGACTAAAAGGTTTTCGTCCTCGTAATCGCAGAAGTCAGCACCGCCATCGGATGAATCCTGCATATAATCTATCTCCTTTATCTTCCAGGTTCCCTCTTGCTGCTGACGTTGGCAGTTGATCTGCTGCTGTCGCAATCGTCGACTAGCATGTCTCCGAGGATCATCGTCGACTAGCATGTCTGAAGTTGTGCGATCGTGTGTTCGGCATCTACCTCTTCGATTCCCCGCATCATGGTCTCCTTCTTCTTCCGCAAGGTAAATCTCCTCTTGCAAAGCAGCTCTCTTAATTTCCCTCAGTCTTAGAGTTCATCTTCTTGCTAAGTACTTCTATTATTGCGAGGACCCTCTTCATCTGCTATCTAGATGAAGACCATTTTTTCAGAATGTAATTTCTTTTTGTTAGAAGTAGTAGTCCTCTTCTCCTTCTTCCTCTCAGGTGGTACTATTGCTGTTACATCCATTAATGAGCAACCCAAACAGGATCAAGGTCCCTGCTTCCCAGCATAACAACCTCTCGCTTTCCGCTCTCAGCCTTTGTTCCCGCCATACCCATTTCGCCTTCTTTCGCCGCTCTCTAAGTACCCGACGCCGCTGAGCGGTTCTTGGGGAAAATAACAGGTTCATTTGGTTTTGATCCGGTCTAGCAATAGTCAACTTCGGCACTCCATCTGGTGGCTTAGCTCGATGATTATGCGCGGGCCACCCAAAGCTACGACGCAAGACGTCGAGGTTTTTCACGACCTGACACATAGCTCGTTCGTCGAGGATGGTGAAAGCGAATTGAGATGTATGATCTGCTAAGACTCCAGCGCCTGCACCTTCTATAGATGAAGAGGACGAAGAAGAGCTCGAGGTGGATCTTGCTTCATCAAGAATCGGATTTATTTGGCACTCGTCATCTTCATCTACTGGCGCACAAAAGACTTTCCGCAGATAGGCATACAAAGTTTCTCGGGGAGCCCCGCTGATTTCCGTTGAGGCGCCAGACGAGGTTTTTCTGTTCTGCAGGTAATCTAGGCTGTCAATCCGAAGGAGCAGTGATGAATCTCCAAACTGCAACACCTTGCCACTTCGCAAGCAGCAAACCTCTGCAGCAGTCGATGATGAAGATGCAGCAGAGTGTAAGACTTCGTAAATCTTCGCGGTGTACGAGGATCCAGAAGCAGAAGTGGACGAGGAACTACTAGATCCACCTCTTTCCACCACTAGAGACCCTATCGTTAGCTGATGTGCAGAAGAAGATGAAGATGGTTTTGCTGTAGTTTCATTTTGTCCATGTTCTTGTTGTACTGCAATTGGTGCACGACTTGCTGGTTGGTCTCGTATCCAATCCGTGGTCCCTCGTCTAAGAAAACACTTTGTGCCGCTTTTCGTACTACTCGTCCCACCAGAACTAAAGTTCGCCGCTGATGACAAAAGAGGTGCTCGTCCAGGATGCCCTACAGGCAGTGCCCGTTCCGGAAAATATGCAGCATCTAAGAGCCCAACAGCGCCGTCCCATTCCCCAGTGGGAGCTTGTTTCACGACTGGCGAGTCGTTCCAGTAGAGCCAACCGTCTGTGCGCTGACAGCAATTCAGTTTCCAAGTACCCGACCAATAAATGATGGCGCCGGTGGTTTCGTTCCGATACAAAGGCCGATCGCGGTACATCAATTGATGACCGACTTCCTGCTGCTCTGCTCCTAGTTGCTGGTGTGGTTGTTGCGCTTCAGAACTTCCTCCATGCTGTTCTCTCACTGGAACTGGACAAGGTGTGGTAGCAGATGAGGAAGCTCCACCCGAAGATGAGGAAGCTCCCGAAGATGAACCGCTACTAGCAGCAGCCCTTTTTGCAGCCCATCGTTCTGCTCTTCGTAGGCTCCCTCTCGAACCTATTTGTGGCGCTGCTCCCACAGAGGTAGTAGTAGTAGTAGTAGCAGTACTAGCAGTAGTGGCCGATGTATAATTAGTGGTACTACTGCTGCTACTACTACTACTGCTTGATGATGAACCCCCACCACCGCCTACGACATTACTAACCCGCATCCACCGGAGACGACTAGCTGGTCCATCTCTAGTACTTCTTGGCACCTGAGTAGATGTAGAAGATCCACTTGAAGTAGGTCTACCATCCGACAAGTTTGCAAATTCGAAAAGTTGATTTGCCAAATGCGTCTGATGGTTATGCTCTTCGCTCATCGGACCCGTACTATTATAATTCGTCTTATAATCATTCTTCTTCATCATCACTATTATTGGTGAAAACACCCCATTGCACAAACTCGCATTCGCACTACCGGAACAACCCTCGACAAAAACAGCCTTAGGATTTTGCGGAAATTCGTGCAGACAATATCTAGCGCCAAGTGTTTTCGGATAGAAGGCGCACAGCCGATCGGCAGGGATGTTGCGAATTTCGGAGTTCCATATTACACCAGAGAACTTGCCAGAGGAGTCGTTGTGAGGGAAGGACGAGGAGGAAGTTGTACTAGTTGCGGCGACACGAACGTTGTATAAACGCCTCTCTGTATCGTACGACAATACGGTTCCTTCTGCTACGACATGACTAAATTCTCTAGAGTCTCTGATGCTGTTCATCTTGTAAAGTCCGTCTTCTTCTTCTGCTTCCTCTGGCAAGATCCCAACTCTTTGTCCGCAAAACAATGGTCCGTTATCGAAAATCTCGGTTTCCGTAAGCGAGCTAGGCCACCCTGCCTCAACTAAAAGCGATTTGATAGCTACTTCTGCGGTAGTTGATGTTGATGTTGCTTTTGCGTCAGCAACTACATGGTTAAAGAAGGTATAGGAGATTGCAGAAGCGATGCTGTCGAGTGATACCACGCCAGGTACATCATCATCTTCTACTTCTACTCTCAAAGATGAAGAGGTGGCCATTTTTCCCGTCTCCTTGTAGTTCTGCGCTTTGACCACGTTCCCCTTGTAGTTATGGTCAAGAAACTGCTTCAGCCATCTGCGTCCATCAGAACGAAACAGGTGAAGAAGCTTTGACCGGTCAATGCCGAACTTCGAGACTTTACTCGCCAAGGACTTCGCTAGAAGTGCTGGAGAGGACGAGAAAGAGGATGCCGTAGATGGCGCAGTCAGCGTCGCAGTCGTTGATCTTGATCCGGTGGCCGTATCGAATTCGAACCTCTCTTTGAAAGCAAACAAATGCCCTTCACAGTGCTCCCTTATCCACCACACAACCCCTTCTGTATTCATCACTTTCAGATTCTTTTTCTCTCTTGTGTTGATTGTTGTACTAGTAGTAGTGCCACTGGTGCTGCTCGTTCTCGTAGTAGTCTGCAGCTGTTCATCTAGTGCTTGTTGTGCACTTTCATCATCTTCGCAGCTGTCCTCTTGTATGATCAAGCCTGTATCATATTTCCGCAATGGTCCTTCATCGTTGAGTAGAACGACTTCTCTGTACAATGTTGAAGAATCCTGCATATGGATCCTAGAAACTTCAACTGGTCTCAGTTCCTCTAGAAATCCACGCCACAAGGGTTGCGATGGGAAGGCTACTATGACTCGATCCCCTTGCAGTTTTTGTACTACGCCGATTTCCAGCAGGACATTTACATCTCCAACGCCACGGGCTAGCGTATCTGGCGCTGCGACGATGCGGACCCAGGAATGGACACGGATGAGAGGACCTCTTAGGCTGCTAGACTTCATCGGGCTCATGATTTCAGCCCCTCTTCCTTCAGCTCCTCCTCTTCCTTCAGCTCCTCCTAGTCGTGCGGCATCAGTGGCTAGTACATCCGTAGTATCCAGTGACAACTCCCCAATGTCACAAACGACAAAGTCTTCGTTTCGCCGGTCCTTGTTTTGATGCAGGAATTCCACGTAGACGCGGTCGTCGTAGCTCTCGCTAGCCTTGTTCTTGCCCCTTGACCTCAGGATCGTCGCCGAGAGTAAGTCTTCCTCCATCTGCTCTCCGATACGACCTTGCACCGTGCCTCCTTCGTCCACGTAGCCGCGGATGAGACCTTGTTGTTGGGGACGAGGTCGCTGTTGACTGTTTTACTAGTGCTTATACTAGAGAACATTATATATTATTGCACGGGATAAGTCTAATATGGTCGAGGTGACTGAAAGCTAACCGGTTCCGGTTGTCTTACTTAGTGCTTGTTATACTAGAGAACATTATATATTAATTTAGAGAAGTTTGATAGTACTAGAGGACCATCTTTGTCGGTGGTCTTCCATGTCCTCGAGAAAAGATTTCAATGTGACCTCTTGTTGAGTGAACATCCAGATAACAAAAATTCTATGTACCTACCCCTTCGGTGTGGTGCCGGACTCGGAGATGGAGTCGGACGTCTTCTTTCCGTACTTTTCTTTGTCCCCCAACTTCATCGGTTTCAGTTCTCGGAGAAGTGCGCCTGTAAATATCCCCGCCTACAAGACTGGTGGTCGTGTGCACGTCAGGAGCGTACGAGTCATGCTGGTTCTTGTCCGTCGACTGTGCTAGCGCCTCCTCCTTTACTTCTAGGGTCGATGTAGAAGAGGAATAGACCTTTTCCACCGCACGCCAGAAATTGTTTTTCTCGCATGCATTCGCTTCTGCGCCATACTCCACATGGATCACGATTTTTCCTGCATAAACACGCTCGAAATCTTCAAAGTCTTGGGTTGTTGCTCCTCGACGTGTTGGCGACGAAGATGAAGACGTCGTAACAGGTGCTACAGTTGCAAGTGCAGGTTGCCCAGCTACAGACGCTACAGCTTCGCTTTCAGTTCCTGTGGTTGCGTCAAACACAGCGGATGATTGGCGCGAGATATCTCCTGGAACTTCCTCGTCAATGAGATTTTCCCTATTTTCATGCTCCTCGACGGTAGGTAAAACTTCTGATCCAGTAGTTGGGGCAGGTACCTTCGTTGTCTTAAAGGGCGCCATGACAGCCCTGGCACATCGTCGCTTCCTCGAGATCGGTTGCCAAAGAGGATAAGCATGTCGATGCCCTACACGAAAAGAATAGACGGGTGGCAAGGAAATCCGACACCGTCCTATGACTTGACGCCCTTCTGCTCCGAAAATCCGCTGAAGAAAGCCAAAGGGGACCACGCGGACTACCTGGGGTATGGAACGCGAATAGGAGCGGAAGTGCTTGTAGTTAAATCTTCACAATCTACTTACATTATGATGACCTGAGAGTGGAGCCAAAGGGTAGAAGAGCAGCGAGAAACTTAGGACTAGATGAAGAAATAAGAGGGATCAAAACTGCAAAAATCAGTACTGTTATCCCGATCTCGACAGGCTCTCGTTGGTAGGCCACTTGAAAACAGGCTTCCTGAAACTTGACTTTGTTGACCTTTTGTTCGCCACAGCCAAAGCATTTTCTCGGTTGTTTTTAGAAGGCAGAGGAAAAACCAACTATGAGTCGACGCCACTTGCTACTGTAGAATATGTTTAAGATTGAATGAGTTAGTTAACTACGGGTCGTTATCAACGAGGATGCCACTCCATATCAATCATAGCCATAATTGTCTTCTTTGCCTGCTTTCTCTCTGAGCAAGGAATACGGCGAGCTCTGAACTTCTTCCATGAGCTGTTTATAATCCTCCTGAAGATAAGCACCATTCCGAGTTTTTGCTTTCAGTTTCACCTCTTCTTCGTGTAGAAGTCTTCTTCTGCTCGGCAAAGATGTGGATTTAGTCCTTCTACTAGTCCCAGAGTGCACCACGTACTGTCTTTCTGTTCTGAATTTCCGATTAGCCACTACGAGTTCGCAATAGATGTAAGAGCCGCCTACCAGCCGAGAAGGAAGGTTTCCGAGGTCAGAAACGCTATGGACGCGTACTCTAAGAACTCTGCCACCCTCTGCAGGAGGCGCGATCTCCTCGAACTGCATCGTGCTCGTGGTATTCGCTTGCTTCGTTATTCGCGTTCGCTAGATGAAAATCTGGATTGGTAACGTCTGGTTTGGCCTCGGCAACCGATCGATACCGTCGCAAAGAAGAAGTGCAAGAATCAAGCACATGGCCGCATCCTAGCTGTGTTCTTGTATGTTCGTTCTGGGTTCTACCTAATAGAGTAAGTACTCAAAAAGTCAAAACTACAGCTACCCCGCGACTGTGTGAATGACTTTGTTCACTACTGCATTTACAACAACTTCTAGTCTTCCTAGAAACTTAGAATCAAACGAGCCCATCATGGATAAAATAGCATTTATTCCAGGTGCTCATGAGAATCACTCTTCTTCTCGTTCTTTTAGAGTGTCTGGATCTACTCACGACCTTTCGCTTTCGGATATTCTCTCGATAATTCTTGTAGCAGGTCCTCAACACGTCTCCTCTGCTTCATGTCAAGACCTCTTCAGCCCTCTTGCTAGAATCGTCATATCTATGCATCATGGGAAAAAGGAATGTCGTCGTATGATTTTCGCAAGCTCGTTTGTCTCTGTGCGTGCGTATCGAAGCCTGGTTGAATACTATCTTCTCAGCCTGACGGACCTACTTCGACTTGTTCTTGCAATTGCATGTTATTCTCGCCTGTTCTTGTGCAAATGAAACTGAAAAATTGGAATACTATTCCAACAAACATTTTGATTTTATTTTAGTTACTAATTATACTATTACTAGCAAAAGAATAATCCTGCACGGAATTACTAGATGAGTAAAACACTGAGGACAAATAAAGCAATGAACCAACATATTGAGTGAAAGAACAGAAAAAGAGCTTGAACTAGTAAGAAGCACAACTAGATTGATTGACATGCTTCTATTGCTATCTATAAGCGTCCGAGTATTTTCCGCCTCCCTTCTTGAAAGAAATCTTGTCTCGCAGCATCACTTGATAGTCAGGAGGAACTATCATCTGGGTCTCATCTTCTCTATCCCAATCGATGTACCAAGGTAGATGTCGCGCTTGATAATCGATACCTCCAAAGCGAGCCACGCGTAATCCATATTTCACACCCCTCACGCAGACTGGATTGTTTTCGAAACACACCTCTCGAAACAGACTGCCTGCTGCATCGATGCGGGCTGCAAAAACCTCATGAAGATCTTCATCCAGACGTGGACGAGACGTTGAGTTCCTGGCGTTGTGGTAGTCCTTGTGCTCAACATAGTCGTGATAGTCCACATTCGCTTTCCAAAAGGAACTCCTAAACTTAGACTCCCAAGGTGTAGGTCCGCTTTCCCGAGACACCCACTCTTTTGCCTCGTCCAGTAAGGATGCTTTCTTCTCGGGAGTGATTCTACTACTCGTTCTTGCCCTAGAGCTAGTAGAACTAGAACTAGCTGCTTCCCCCGAAGATGAAGAAGGAGTTGTACTTGAACTTGCACTGCTATCATTATAAAACATCTTCGAATCCCATTCTTCCTCTACCCTATCTGTCCAATGAATCGTAGGTTCTGTCCACGAGGTCATGCTAGAAGAATTTAAGAGTTGTCCAAACAGAGATGCTGTACTAACTCTATTCTTCCAAAAGTTGTGTTGAGACGCGAGAGTGAGTTGCAGCAAGTCTCGTCGTTTTGATTCTTTCGCGACATCCCATTTCCGTTTTACTAATGAGGCTTGTTGATGGGCATCTCCACCTCGTGGTCTTGGCCTGCAAGATGAACTGGAAGAAAATTGAAATTCACCTTGTTCGTCAAGACTTCGACATTCACCTTCACCACGAGCACTACTTCGACTTCCACGTCTAGGACCTCCTGTTTCTTCTGCGTGTTTAATCATCGTCCACTTCTTTCTCTTGGCCCTCGTCCTCCTGCAACTGCTTCTCTTCCTCCTCGT
This sequence comes from Amoebophrya sp. A25, assembly GCA_905178165.1. Taxonomy (NCBI): domain Eukaryota; class Dinophyceae; order Syndiniales; family Amoebophryaceae; genus Amoebophrya; species Amoebophrya sp. A25. The sequence continues at coordinate 436,273 of CAJINU010000021.1, read as the reverse complement.
GAGCCTCCTAGGAGTATCAACAAGTTCAAGCCCCCTTTCTCCCAAATCATCAATCCGTAACGCAGGCCCAGCCTTCAAAATCCTAGGATAATGATCCAATAACGCATTAAAAACTTGCAACCACTGACTTGTGGCTGGGAAGATTACGTCAGGGTCCGTGACAACAAACCGCTTCCCAGGTATATCCAGAGCATAGATCAGCCATGGCACTTTCCAAAGCGCATAACACCCATGGTTCTTCGAAAGACGGTACATGTGGAAAGAATGATCTTGTTCTAGAAGATGATCATTGATGTGACCCTCAAAGTAGAATCGAAGCAAAGGAGCATAGCTCGAGTTGTTGTCGATGATGTGTATGTTCCTGAAACCGTACTTGTATAGGTTCTGGAGTTTGAGACGCAGGAAATACAGCAGATTGAAATTGGTTATCACTATAGTTAAGGCTCAGCATTCAGTGGCCATTGACTCTGAACGGAAGCGATCCCCTTCAAAGCTCTCCCCTTTCCCTTCGTTTCCCCCTGTTCTCTCAAGGGGTCGCCTCTTCGATCTCAGTGACCAACCCCAATGACCACTGAAAGCTGAGCCTTAATATAGGCACTTTGTCGGGAGACCGGAAATCGTCTTTTCCGATGTTCGAGTGCAGAATTTGTTTCGCTGCGTCGGGAACTGGGCGAGATTTTAGGCCTGCTAGAATTAGAAACAGATGTTCTCACGCTCATCATGTAAAAAAATGGTGTAAGTTTGTTAGCGTTACATGTTAGTGCTCCCTGAATGAACTGAAGTTTACTTCTTGAAGGCGTCATATAAATGATGAAAAGATCGCTGCATTATAGATACTAATTCGTGCCAGAATACAACCTACCAAATCGTAAAGTAAGACTCCACAGTCTCGGAGGTGGCGCGCCAGGTGGCGGATAAGCAAGGAATGAGAATGAGAGCTCGCCGTTCTCATCTACTTGGCCAAACGAGTTCGGAACAGCGATCCGGAATCCCCGACGTCTACTGCGGATAAGACCATGACGAGATGGATGAGAATGGGAAGAATGGGAATGGAATAGCCTTCTATCCCTAGAGGGACGAGAGTGATCAACGAAGAGAGGACCCAGACCACTAGGCTGAGCGTCACTGTAAGATTCTTTCCTAGTATAGGGAGAGAGACCATCTTCTTTCCTATAGGAGAAGGTTGTTGTTCTTGGTGCTGTCTTTGTCCTTGTCCTTCCTCCATCTTGTTCCTCGACTTTCGAGACTTCTTGTCGCGGAGGTACAAGTTGTTGTATGACTCTGTTACTTCTGAAGGAAACATCCTCGTGAATGATGTTCGAGGAAGACGAAGATATCACGAGGAAGTTGAAATAAAACAGTAGAACTACGAATATCTTCATCATCCGTGCTATAACTTTCCGTAAAACTCGTTCCTATGACTATCTCATCTGTAATCACTAAAAAAATGAGGTAAAAATGAAATAAATCACAATAAAAAACTTCAGCGAAAAGACTAAAATGCCATAGAAGTTAGATCATCGCCAATACCATAGACCTCTCACTTTTCAACCACAGTTGGATCATCCCAAGTCAACAGCTCAATCCGGAGATACGCAAAAGCACCGATCTGTGATTCTTTTTTTTTACCACAACTACATCAACACCCTACTACAGCTTCCACCAGCATTTGGCACAATGAATCGTTCGCGTCTGTCCAAAGTCGGGCACCATGGTCGACGATTGCCAAATACATAGTGCTAAAAATACACCCATTCTTGGGGTGAGAAACAAAGGTTACGGCGGGTCATGGGGCCCGAAAAATGGTGGCATCAACAGCATATCAACAACTACAATCATCCATTTTCATTTTACCATGTCTCATGCTGGTGCCTCTGTTTTGGTTCCCCTTAAAGGCAATTTGCCAGCCGACATCACAAGCTGTTGCCATATAATATTTAATGTTCTAGCAAGATGATACGTTTTTTTTTCCCGTTGTCGTTCATGTACTTCGCGCGAATTCGCACTGAGAACGAGGCAGGTCTCTGTCCTACGTCTGGTTAAGTAGGTTAGGTCAGCATGATTGATATTCAAAAAAATTTTACACAAAAAATATAACTTTCCCACGAAAGAAATAATAAATTTTGTCCTTTGTCACAGCACTGTGCTTGGCCAAGTCTTCTGGACGACAATGTGCTGAAAGATAACCCGGCACTCGTCTGGTGAAGTCCCCAGTCTCGAGAAAACGCGCAAAGACGCGAATTGGAGTAGATAGAGTCAGCTTCTATAATTCATCTCGACCCCTCTCTCTTCATGCAATACAAGGGAAAAGGGTACGCGCAAAGACTTCAATTATACAGTCAGCTTCTATAATTCATCTCGACCCCTCTCTCTTCATGCAATACAAGGGAAAAGGGTACGCGCAAAGACTTCAATTATACAGTCAGCTTCTATAATTCATCTCGACCCCTCTCTCTTCATGCAATACAAGGGAAAAGGGTACGCGCAAAGACTTCAATTATACAGTCAGCTTCTATAATTCATCTCGACCCCTCTCTCTTCATGCAATACAAGGGAAAAGGGTACACTGATTGTTGAGATGCTGAGCCTCCTGAGCCTACTGAGAAAGGAGAACGGACACTAATATAAATATAAATAATGTCGACATTAAGCGTAATTCAAATGGCGCCGGAAAGGTGTGGTTAATACTCCCGAAATTTGAGTACACCAACGCCACCGAGCCGAATTTTTGACGGTTACTCGCGTTCAAATTCACAAACAACTCGTATGTGTGTGACTGTCGGTCGCCCAGCATAACGGTCCCCAAATGAAACCGTTTGTCAGGCGGCTCGGAGCCCACGACATGCTGATGTTCTTGGTACGAGGAATGTTCTTGATCTTCTTGTATTTTTATCAGATCCCAGTAAAGGACGCCTTTTCGCTGCAGATTCAGCTTCAGAGTTACCCCTTTGCGCAGCTTCCACACGGGGGACTCTCGTAGCATATCAGCCAGCAATGGCGGCAAAGCCAAGGAAGGCCCTAAGATAGCTAGCTGCGCCTCTATTTGCTGGACTAGCATCTGACCATTGTGCGCAGCATCATGCTTTCGAGCCCACTTGTGCTGGTGCTTTTTATCCTTGCTTCCATTACCAGTAGTGCCCGACCCCATGTTAAGATGCTGCTCCCTTTCTTCACCAGTTGTACCCGAACTCGGAGTACTGGCATGATCGGCAAGAAGGTGATCGTTGGCTAAGATATGGATGACGCCTTTTCTCCCCCCTAGAGCCAGACCATCGAGGCCCCCCTTCAGCTATACAGTTTGAAGAGGAAAAAGGCAGCCCCGATGGTCATCCGGGTGGAATGAACATCGTCCATATAAGAGCTTGCGCATTTGCCCCATCGTAAAGCCTGGTCGAACCACCAGACCCACTTTGACCACTCCGGACGCTGGTCTTTTACTTTGCTCAGCAATATCTTTAAGCATTCTTTTATCTGCTTAGAGGACTCTAAGAACTTTCCCGTATGATAGTTCATCTTTCATTTGCATGACCCTTCAAAAGAATACTATAGCACGACGAGGGAGAATACTCAGGCTGCATACGTACTTACTTTTCAAGGATTCACCATCAAAGAGATTGATCATGAACTAATCAGGTGCGTCGACCTTAGACAAAAAAGGATTTGAAAATTCCTCTAGATGTCATCTGGTGTTCTAAAGAAGTCAACTCTTCTTTTGTCTAAGGTCTAGTACCTGGTTCATTCCTCTAGAAGTACGTAGAACGCGTCATGTGTCCGCTTCATGTTGCGAGCCTTACTCGATCACCTAAGAAGGCCTATAATTACATTCATTATGAAGTCTAACTATATTCGCCTTAGTATGATGATGAATGGACTAGTAGATTGTAGGTTGTTTTAAAGCCGGCCTACCTTATAAATATAATATTCCTCTAGATCTAGAAGCAGAACTACCTGAATGAAATCTACGGTCCTGTATTCGCTTTAATACTTCCAAGAAGGGTCCTCTTTCACATCTTGTGGCACTTCTGCGTCGTTGCCAAAGAGTGCGAAGTCCTCTGCCAAACGCGTTGAGAGATCGGGCTGCTCCACGAAAAATACACCGTCAATAAAGGAGGAACCACGAAGATCAGGATCATGCTCCTCTTCTGAGGGACCGTCATGTTGCTTTTCCATTTCCTGCTTCACAGGATACAAGTCGAACATTTCTGGAATGCAAAGGTGCAAAGGGTCGTAATGCTCAGACAGAAAGTATCGCGCATCTTCCACCGTGAAACATTTTGCCCATTCAGGTTTGTGAAGATTACCAAAACGTCTATTAGAGCTTATAGAAGACCTACGAAGTCCATGATGGCCATGGCCATCATTCAAGTTTGAGGTCAAGTTTGAGGACTTCATATAGCTGCGCTGTCTTCAATTTCAATAACGTAGCCACATCTACTTAGCCAATCCAAACTAGTTGGTGGGAGAGGGAGGTTTCCCGAGAAGCAGTACTTAGATGCTTTTCTTTGAACAAGATGGATTTCTAAAACAAACAAATCTTAAAAGATTCGAATATCTCTTCGGTTATCTCAATGGCCTGCACGTCTCCGCTCGCCAGGTGTACCTCAAGAATGCGCGCAGCCACTCGCGGTTTAGCGCTAAGAGATGACGAAGAGGAAGATGCCGCCAAGGTCGAGGACGACATTTTTCAATACTCATCCACGCAAAAAAGTTAGTACGAAAAAGTACTGCAACTAGTTAAAAAACTTGATAACGTCCACCTTACACATATATTTATAGGTTCGCATGCTTACGCAATTACCTCACGAAGCACAAGTACTGTCTGAAAGGATAAGCCTAAAGATAGAGGGAAGGCGAGCCGGCTGCTTTGCCTTAGTGCTTTAAGCGACGCTGGGCCTCGACCTAAGCCCCATCCTTATACAAAGGAAGGAGCCGATCAAGATTTGCGGCACACCTCCAAGCCAAAGGGGAAAAGATTACCAAGCTGTACCTACTATGGGAGGAGGCTGCCCCAATACTCATCAGATGGGTTTTTTGCCTTTTTAGCTGCTTAACATCCTTAAGCCACTACCCTAAGTGCCCACCCCATCACGCTTTTTTACTCAAAGCTTGGGCTTTACACTCCCAGAAGCTTCAGCACAGATGTCATTTTGTCTTACTCACTCAAACCAAAGCCACGAGCCCCAACAGGAGCGACGCGCAAGCAGAAGGCAACACAGAAGCCCGACGCGCACAGAAGGAAAATTTTTGGCGGCGTCCTGTTTCACTGTGGAACACAGACAAGCATAAGACACAAGAAAGAAAAGCACCCACCAAATGGCTGCCCTGTCGTCTTGTGTTGAGATGGTGTCTGGCTATTTGATTTTGCGAGAAAGTGAGTATAAATAATATTACGGAGGCCCGCAATGTGTGTGGTGGATGTTGTTGTTGTGAATAGAAGCGAGTGCTTCTATGTTGATGATGAAGGGTCGCAAGATGTATGAAGGACATTGAGGCAGATGCAGTGACTGTGGACAAAGTTGAATCGTGTACTATGGTCATTGTCGTACCGCATTAATGTCCCCAAGTTAAAGTTTCCTCTTGTGTAGTTGGTCGCTTCAAGTTTTACGTTGACTATGACGTTCTTAGAAGCATCCACATCGCAACTGCCGTTCCAATCTTCACGATTACAGCTACCAGCTGTACTATGGGCATTACAATGGGCACGACATGACGACGCTTGCCCTATTATCAATGTAGAAGAGGAAGGGGATGATATTATATCAACGTCAACGCTGAGTTTTCTCAAAGGCGTCTTCACGGGGAGCCGAAGAGAGGCGCCGTAGGTGGTGGGAGTGAGAAAGGCTTTTTCTACTGCCATTACGATTGCCGGCAGATCCTCTATGCAAGTCTTCTCTATCTCTACCAGTGTTTTTTCCTGTAGGGCTATAATTGCTAGTAGTATAATCTCCATCGTCTACTGGAGTCGTCAATGCACCTAGAAATTGGTCTGCAGCATGTAACATTAAGTCGCCTAAGCTTGAAGCCTCCTCAGCGCGACCTCTTCCATCCAGGGCGTCCTGCTCTTTCTTTCGAGGGTCGACAGCTGCTTTCCTTTGTCTCCTTTCCTCCATTCTTTCCGCAATGCCGCTGTTTCTCACGGGTGGAGGCGTCGCAACTTTGTTACTTGAGAAGGGACTAGGGAAGGAAGCTGATGCACCCTTTCCAGATCGGGCCTTTGAAGTAGAAGCAGGGAGTCTGCTTAGTGTACTAGTGGCCGCAGAAGTCGGCGCGGTTCCCTGCATATTTTTTGTGGCTCTAGAAAATGGCGGAGGGGATGGCGATGATAGTAGCGGCCCAGCTTCCCTCCTACTAGTGGACGACGGAGAAGGTGGAGGGCTTACTATTCCATTAGTAAAGGCTGTGACAGAAGGCAGCCGCTGTAGTTGTGCCTGTGGTTTGTTGTTCCCGCCACCACTTGTTGTTGCTGCGGCTTCAGCCTCAAGCGTTGCGGGGAAATGGCCACTCTGTCTGTGTTTACGAGCCACTCGAAGAAGCTTCCCCACCTCTGATTTGCGCTTCTTTTCTGCGACAGTCGTTGTTGGGCCATTCTTCTCTGTCTCTAAAGAGTTAGAAGACACCTCTACTCTTGGCATCTTCCCCGACCCTGCTTCGTTCCCTGCTTCCCAAATATCCATACGCGCGTCAGCATCGTCCTGAGCCACCACTCGCGGCCGTGGTGTCATTTTCGGAAGAGAAAGAGCCGCGTTTATATACGGTACACCAGCGCTATCTTCTGGGACTAGGTCATCTTCTACGCCTCTTATACTTTTTTTTCGTGCATCAAATGCGACGCCTTCATTTTCATCAGCATCATCGGCTCCTTCATTTCTATAGTTTCGGGCACCAGCAGGAGCAGCACACGCATAATCTTCATCCCATTCTTCGTCCACTTGATCAGCGTAAATTTGGACACTAGGAGAGCTAAAATCCTCACCGTAGCTTCGAAGCTTTTCCACATCTTCTTCTCCTCCCCTCTCCGATGCGGAGTCAATACTCAGCTCTTCCATTGCGATTGCCTCGCCCTCTTTTTTTGGACGGCGTTTTTTCTGCTTTTCACCTTGGCGCGATGCCTCGCTAGCTTGGGAAACAGAGTGCCGCTGGTCTGCAGGTAGGTGCACATCGTGGTCTTCGTCGACGTACAAAACGACCTGGTTCCTATCGGATAACCGCTTCTGTTGGGCTTGCATCCCGGAGACTATCGTATAAGAGGTTCCTATCGTATCCAGCAATTTCTTATGGGCTTCCGACCTTTGTAAGTCTACCATCGGATTCGACTCATCGGACCAAGGATTAGACATGGACATCCATATCTGTCACCATTATAGAAGTCTATTTTCTATACATGCCTGGGTCTATCATAGTTTGACTGCTGGAGGGACTAACTCAGGATGAAAATGAGGGAAAACTTACCGGCTACTTTAGGGCATCATCATAAAGCTCATCTTGTTATACTCATGCATCTATCTTGGCTCTCTCGATATCTCGGTAGTAGTGCCTCCTTTTCTTCCTTTGTATTCACTTCTATTGGAAGAAAGAAGCATACATAATCGAGGCGCTGGGAATGAGACTGAGAAAGATGTGGACAAGAAAAAAGCTGACGACCAAGAACATAAGCGGGGAGTCGTTTTTCTTCTCCTGTGGCAGCTTCGAATATTGGAGCAATAGGATTCTTCTCTTTTCTCGCTCAGCATTCTCAGCATGCTCGCGGTCGCGCATTAGTTGCGCAATTGAAAAGGCCTCAGGCTCCTCGTCCTCGGAGCTGTCGAGGCCGAACCGAGGTATTAGAAGTTGCTCCCACATTTTTCCAGTCTTCAAAACGTGCTCCCTGAACTCTTTAAAATACTAGTGGTGGAGCCAGGGCCAGCCTAGCTAGGACCAATGACCAAAAAGGACAAATGACTCGGAAAAGAGCCAATATCCCTGCGCCCACCATTCCTTCCTGGGGTTGGGGAAAGAGTCCTCAGGAGGAAAGATGTGTGCTAGTGAAAAAGATGTAAAAGCTACGTGGGAACGGGCCTTAACATTACCCCTTCCAGGTGTTCCAGTTTTGATTTCGCTGAGCGACCAGATTGGTAACGAGCAGGGCCTCCGCTTGCTCCACCTCTACCGCCATAATTGCCCTTAGCGTTATTACCCTTACCTTGAGCTGCTCCGCCGCCTCCTCTTCTGGATGTAGAAGTATGGCCGCCACACAATTCATCCTGTAGGCCTCCACCAGCACTTCCACCACGACCCTCCCCCCTTCTGGATGTGGCACCAGTATGCTCGTCGGCAACGCCATCTAATTCACCGATGCCCATGCCATCGACGTCCACGCGACCCCGAGTCGAGGGCCTCTTACTTCCATCGCGGGGACATGATTAGAACTCGTCTCTCAAGACAATTCATTTCTTGCCTCACACACTTCTTGCCCTTTCATTTCTTCAGAACGACCCTAAAAAGGAAATCGAAGAAAATGCTGGCCACTGGTGGATGAAATGAATTGACTGAAACCGAAGAGGGCCAAGATCATTATATTAACGAGATCTCGCAAACAAAAAGAAGAATTGTATTGAGCCCTAACCTGAGGAGGAACCTCGAGGGCGGTCAAACTCGCCAGCACGTCCGCGGGCAGCACGATTCTCCGGACTTGATAAAGCCCCATCTGCTTCAGTAGAACGAGGCTCCTTACCTGGGATTACATCGTAATCGCTTGCTGGGAGACCAGGGACATCCGGATCCATCACGCCCACAAACCGGCTAGGCGTTTTCGTTCTACCACTAGCTCTCGAGGGCACGACGCTTGGCCCATCTTGCGCCAGAAAAGGAGACGAGGGCGTGCCTTCATTTGATGGTCCTTCTACGCCTGCTCCCCCAAGAGGTTTGGATCCGCGAGAAGGCGATGCTGAAGAGGATTTTCTTCCTGGTGCCCCTCCTTTCCCCGCAGCACTACTATCACCACCAGTAGCATCTTGATGGCCCCCAAAAGTGCCTCCCTGCGCGCCACCACTCTGGTTGCCAACAGTGCCCCCACCACTGATGAAGAGCGGCGCATCTCCATGCCCAGAAGCAGCACCAGCAGATTTTTGTATATTTTGAGCCGCAGACCCATTTGCATCGCCAAGGGCTCCACCACTCGCACCTCCAAGAGCTCCACCACTCCCGCCAACAGCTCTGTCACCCCCATCAGCCGCTCTGTCACGACCACCTGAGGCGGAACCTGCTGCGCCGCTCGGTCCACCTGCTGGGCCGTCGCGTCCATTACCGCCGATGTCTCCCATGCCATCTGGTAGCTTCATGCTAGAGGCTGCGACATTGCATTCTTCAGACCATCCCTGGGCCTCTTCCTACTGGAAACAAGTCAAGAATGGTAAGGACGAACGCAATGCGGCAACCCTTAATTATGGCGCCGTCTATCAGCGTGCTTCCTTGCAGAACACGCCGCCGGGCCTCCGCTTCTTCCTGATTCTCGTCAAGTAAGATCTTCTCCATATCCTCAGGCGCAATTGTCCCTCTATTTGTCGCAGGCGTCTCTTCAGCACCTAGGAGAGAGAGTTTTGCTGGCTCGTCAAGTAAGATCTTCTCCATATCCTCAGGCGCAATTGTCCCTGTATTTGTCGCAGGCGTCTCTTCAGCACCTAGGAGAAAGAGTTTTGCTGAGACTGGGAATTTAGGTAGTTCCCTAGTCTAGTTTCAAGATGGGAGTGAGGCTAGGTTAGGTTGGGCGTTGGGGTCTACCTATGCTGTAAAAGTTAAGACAGAGGTCGCAAAAGTTTAAGTTACGCTAGGTGTCCGCAACCGGGGATGCGGAAACGCAGGGCTTGTAAGAGTTTCAGTAGTTCCCTCGTGTAGTTTCAAGATTCATTCCTTCGCGGGATGAGTATCTATCAGTCTTCCTTTTTGCCAAAGGCTCATCCTCCTTCTCCTGCTCTCTCCCTTAGTAGTTTCAAGGGTAGCAACTACTTCTGTAGTTTCAAGATTGGCTGTCATCAACATTAGCTGCAAACAGGGGAAGGTCCAAAAGCGCCAGACCCTTCTTTTCGACTATTAAATCTAGCAGGTTATTAGGTTAGGCTGTGAACCCTGCACATCGAGTACCCCCGGGGCCTACTCGACCCCAAGGATGGTGGCAAAGACTAACACACACTCGGTTAGGCTTCTAGCTAGTATAATATTTAGTAGCTAGCACCTACCAACTCATCTGCACCTAACTAGCAAAGACGCATCCCTCCAACTCATTTTTATCGTTATGGGCTATGAACTACCTAGTAATAATGATTCAGACGGAAGAAAGGAAAAGCCTTGGCATTCTCTCGAGCAAAAAAATATGCGCCTATAGAATAGAGCCAGAGCGCAAGTCCTTCCCGCAGAGGCAGGTATGGTCACAGAAGTGACAGAGAGGGCTACCTGGTAACAATTATCTAGAAAGCTTAGAACCATGATGCGAAGTAGCAATTACCATCTTCTCGTCCCGCATCATCATCGTCCTGTTCCTTATTCCGTTCATCGTTGGGGTCTTCGCTGAACGGACACCGAAATAGTTTGCCGCATTCCCCACATGTCAAAGGCTCGCCAGGCTCTCCAGATGTCTGTAGGGTTGGATCGGGTGGATTGGATGTCAGTATCTTAGGATTGGACGACCTTGGTTTTATTTATGTAGGACACGGGCAAATTATAGAATTGAGAGGTTTTCGAGTAAGATACAAGAGGACTTACTAGGGCTTTTGAAGTACCCCAGCTCCGCAGTATGGGCATGAAGTCCGTACCATGTGGCTTCTACCACACGCAAATTTGCAAAATTCGCCGCAGGACCACCGGAATTCCTCGTCGACGAACAGTCTCCCCATTTTTAAAGCTATGTACCGAAATCGAAAAGAAGATGCTCCTGAGCTATCATCTACCGAAAAGAACCCTCCTCCACCATGTTCATTGCTTGATGATGATTGTGCCTAGTTACGTTTCATGCTGGAGGTGGTACTTAAATATAAGCGCTTTATTCAGCTGTTTGCTCTCTAGCATAACACTTGCTATGCTTTTTCGGTTCAGGTGACTAGTTGACGGAAGAGACTAACTACAAAGGAACAAAAGATGCATTTCTTTATGTGCTCTAAGTAGCCGTAACATAGGCGGGCCTTTTTCTCGTGCCAGCTCTCCCAACAAGCCGACACCCGTTCCCTTAATTTTTTTGTCTTTTATTTTCGCCTTGGCAAGCGAAGGCTTTTTAGTAAGCGAAGGCTTTTTAGTACCGCCTCCAGGAGCTTTAGGAGCATGCTCCTGTTGAGTATCTTCCCCTGCAGCTTTCCTTAGAGCCTGCACGATTACATTCTTTAGACCATCCTTGACGCCTTCCTTAGTGGGGAAAGAGTCGGGGACGTTAATGCAGAATGCAATTTGATAGCCCATAACTTAGCATCCTTTGTCATGCTTGGCGTTGGTGCCTGTTTTAACAGGGTGGGGCCTGGGTGGTCTTTCTCCTGTAGTGGCGGAGTTTCTTCCTCTTGGTCGGCCGGCATTTCACCTTCCTCCTCCAGCGAGAGAGCATTAAACTCGTGAACTTCATCCCCAGGCAGTAATTAGAGGCCTGCTCGCAAGAGTTTAATGTTGTATCTTGAAAATAAACAGCCTGTTTGGCGACCACGCGTTTTCCCCTTACAAAACGACAAGCCAAGAATATAACGCCACTCGCTGTGGCTCGTTTGAGTCCTTCTGTTTGCAAAGGGGACCAAAGAAGAAGCTTCTCCATGATGGCAACATGACAACAATAATATAATCCATTATCATTTTTATCAGCATCATCCTCATCAGCGTGTCTCAAGTGGTCATACCGGACCACCGGCATTAAACTAACAACTACGTAAAAGGCTTGATAATGATAAGAGACTTTCTTGGCTCCAACATATCTTCTCAATCTCAACAAACATGAATTGGACTTACAGCACAAGCCTTTAAAGTTACAGTATATTAAGCCTTAAAATAAAGGAATTTCTTCAGGCAGGGCATGGACCGTAGTTGCACCGTCCACAGGTTTATCTTCGTGCGCTCCTTTCCGCCCAGCTCCTTTATTACCCTTCTTCGCATTGTCTTTAGGCTTTGGGAGTGAAGGCTTCCTCACGCCTCCAGATTTGTCAAGCCTATATTAGAAGGAGTGAAAGAGAAGCGAAAGAGAAAAAGAAGAGAAAGGGGAGCGGGATGAATAAAATCACGAATAAGGGGAGGATGAATGGTCCACGAATTAATGACGGCGAATAATTCTTCACGGTGATCATTTGTGGGAGTTATTAGTACGCAGCCTCCATATTTTTTTAGTCGTCAAATTAATAAGTAGATGCAAGAGTTTATACCGTACTACTTTAAAAGAGCTACTAAAGTAGTATCAATCTACTTCGTGGAGGAATAAAGCAACGTAATTAAAAGTCTGGATCTCTCTCCTCTGTGAACAACATCAGTGGGGATAAAGACGAACTATTCTTTGCCGGTAGTTGAGTTAGGGACGAACTATAATGTCACAAATAGTAATAGGATCTACTTGCTTTGCCTTAAATAATTACTATAATGTATGTATGTAGAGCAAGTTGCGCCAATGTTGACCCTTGATCTTATCTTGTTGAGCAAGTTGAACAGGCAGGCATCTAAATAGTAAAAGAGTCTACAACTCGTTGCGCCTTAATTATATGAAGCCTTCTGGTTCGTCTTTGGATCCCCAGGAGCAGGAGGAGGCGCCTTCGCACGCAATACTATAGGTGCAGACATGATCCGGAAGCTCCTTTGTAGTTTACGACATGATGTTGAGCTCGGTGATCATGTCGGAGTTCTCTCCGACATATTTATTTCAAAAAAAAAGGACGAGAACAAGTACTAGAGCAGAGCTTTTTCCAGATAGCATTACTTAACACCAAACTAAAACATGTTGATGCTGTAGATCTCGAGACGAAGGTCGTCATAGATATCGTCGTAGATACGAGGGAACCAATGCAGCGAAGGTAGAATCAATCGCATCGGGTAAAAAATCAATCATGAAAATAAAAAGCTAAATGGTTGCCTGTGAATGGGAAAAAGTCATCATAATTTAAGAGACTTTTATAAAGAATTAGTTTTTTCTCACGTTCCAGGAGGAGAAACGCATCTTGCATTCGATGTCTAGCATAGACCCTCACTTTTCGGCTCTATACAGATTGATCGACCACTCCGCTCTACACAAATTGAAACAGGTCTATCCACACAGATCATAGGTAGGTCTCTCTCTACTGTATCACGCAGACAGGACAAGCGTTTCGCCGTCTCGCTCAGGACAGAATTGGTAATCCCTCAAGCGACGGTCGCTGACCTATGTATTCAAAACAGGGTCTACAAATCACTCAGCTGATAGACCCACTCAAAACAGATTGCGCCAACCACTCAAATTAGCGCTAAGAGTAGGTTAGCGGTGCTTCTGTTGCCGTTTGTGATGACTCTCCTAAGGGGGACAGCCATAACAAGCGGGATAAACGAACACCAAGAACCTACCTCGGATACCACTGACAGACAAGCATCACAATCAGAACCAGTTTTCTTTCTCCTTTATTTTAACAGAATATTATGTTGAGCCAATCCTTGAGGCTTAGTTCATCAACCCTGCGCTTGACACAGTGACTACGGGCGGCTACGGACGACGACGAGCACAGACCCATAAAGGAAACATGATCTTCTTCTCATCTGCAATATTACTCTTTTTTATCGTGAGAAAAAAATTTTTGATGATATATTTCTCAGCTTTTTCATGTGGTTTCATCTTGAGTAGGATCCCTCCCGTAGATGACTACAGGTCAATGAAGTAGATGAAGAAGTGTCTTGCTTTGACAGGCAGGATGAGCGGACAGGCTCTGTTTGCCGAAGTTCCTCTTGTATTACAATACAATACAAAGAAAAGTAGTTTATGTCCCAAATCGATCCAGCCTGACATAAAAACCTCCACACGTCTGAGAACGCACTAAGTCGGGATAAAGATGCAAAAGAGCACTAGTAGTGAAGTTATGAAAGAGCTGCGACCGTTTTCTCTGGTCCGGCCTTTGAAAATTGCAAGAAGATTTCAAGACTTGATAGAATTTGAGAAGTGGGATGCCACGATACGACGACCAGCTTCGTAGATCCAAAGGACACAAGCCCGCTATGAAGGAGCGAGTCCGAGGATCAAAGGACAAGACAATTTTAGATTTCAGAGCAAGCATGGGATCTCTCCACCCAAACAGGGATAGCATGACTATCCCTCCCATGGAAAGCTGAGGCTTGACTGAAGAAGACACTGGAAGGCGCCGGGGTCTAAACCTTTTCACGACAAGAAAGGTTTAAATTACAACACTGCTAAGCTGTAGGTCGTTCCTAACCCATACTAAAAGATCTCAGAAGTGTAGAGCCTTAATATCATGGACGTTAACACTTAATCCAATGTGGAACTGTTCGGTCTGGTCGGCCGAGTGATAGATTGATGAAAGTTACTCCTGGGACTAGCAGCAGCTCTGGCACATTTAGTTGATCACGCGCAGCTTCAAGGTCATCAATCGAGGTTATACATTTGGTCACCCAGTTTCGGTCACTCATCGACAATAACAACAACTTTTTGTATTACTAGAAGATCATGAGCAAAATACTACGCTAGCACTATAGCCAATTCTTGGGATGAGTCTAAAGCGGCGAAAGAAAGACAGGCGTTTCATGAAGGAGCGGCTGCAACAGAATGTTAACAAGCGTAGGTAGGAATAGGATCATACCAACATGACTCAAAACTATTTCAGAATAAAACACTGTAGCAGCTGTCCTCTCGTGCAATAAATCAGACTTGTTGCGGTCCTACAAGAAATCAATACTTGTCAGTGCTAAAAGACATGTCTCCCTTCACCCGCCCTCATCATCTGACCTGTACTTACTATGTGATGAGTGAATGAATGTGCCTAGCGCGAGGCGTTGCATGTATGTATTATATCATCTTCGAACTTTTTTGTATAGAATCATTCCGGTGCGCGCATCTCTTTCACGAACAAATGCCTTTCCCATGAACGAAAAGGCTTCTGCATCGCCTTTTCCAGCTCTTTGCATCAGCCGCAAATAGGGATTAATTTCATTCCGCGCTTCGAACAAATTAAGGTCACTCGTTTCGAGGAAACGCGCAAAGACCTCAAACGGTGCTGGCCAGGACCTGCGCACCTTATTCAAAGGCCCATCCTCATCCTCTTCCTGAGAGTCCGACTCAGCATCAACCGACATATCCTGAGTAGAGTACAACGAAACCGAGCCGAATTTTCGACGCTTACTCGCGTCCAAATTCACATACAACTCATACGTCGTTGGAACGTCCTTCTCCTCGCGCACAACAGTTCCCAGGTGAAACAGCTCGTCCAGCGGCCCCCCTCCGTCCAGCGGCCGCTCTTTGTCCAGCGGCTTCCCTTCGTGTTGCAGCTGCGCCCATCCAGACGTTGTATCTTGCTGTCGTCGTAATATGCACCCAGATCGATCGACAATTATTCTGCGCTGCAGATTCAGCTTCAGAGTTACCCCTTTGCGCAGCTTCCATTCGGGGGACTCTCGTAGCATGTCGGCCAGAAAAGGCGGCAAAGCAAAGGAAGGCCCTAAGTTAGCTAATGTTGCTTCGAGCTGCTGGACTGTTTGGCCGTGCTTTGGAACACACTTGTGGAGCTTTCTACGCTTGCTGCTGTGACTAGTTCCGGATCCCAAGTTACCTCCATGCTGCTCCCTTTCACCAGTTGTGCCCGAACTCCTGGCACTGGCATGAAGATGCTCGTTAACTAACAAGCTGCGCATTTGCCCCAACGTAAAGCCTTGTCGCACCACCAGACCCACTTTGACTACTCCATTTGCAGGTCGCTCCTCAGTCTGAGCCCCCGAGACTACTTTCGCAGTCATGTTGCTAGTACCGTCTGCACCAGAACTACTACTACTCGGATCTGATGGAGGTGCTTGATTCAAAATCTCTTCAGGCATCTTCTCTGTAAGGCGTTGCTTCACAGATTCAGGCACCCCGTGTCTACGAAAAAGTTCGAAGTCGTCCGCGAAACGCGCTGAAAGATCTGGCTCAGCGAAAGAGACTTCCGGTTCAGAAGAAGGGAGACCGCCGGAGGAGGAGCGACGATGATCCTCTTGCTCTTTTGTATCGTCTTGGTTCATCTCTTTCATAGGATACAAATCGAACATTTCCGGGATACATAAGTGCGCGGGATCATAGTGCTCAGCTAGGAAGTGTCGTGCATCATCCACCGTAAAGCCCCTCGCCCATATAGGTTTATCGCCGCGAAATGAACATGATCTGCATGCCTCTTCTGTTATCTCGATAGGCCGCACACCTGCGGTCGCCACAAGGTGTACCTCAAGAATGCGCGCAGTGGTTCCCGGCTCTTTACCACTAGGAGACGAAGCGGGCGGCGCCGAAGAAGACATCTCTTTAGTGTATTTGTAAGGTCCGTTTTTGACAGAAAGATGAAGAGGAGTGAAGTAGAGAGAAAACGTCTGAGAGTACTCAAAGATCATTCAATGCGCTGAAGGAAGTTTGTCTTTCTAGATTACTGACCAGGCTAAGTACTTGCTGTATAGTTTCAAAATATGCAAGAAGTGCTCGATTATATGACGATCATAAAAAGTAAAAGATATTATCTTAATGCTAAGAACTCGAGGTATTGCTTGCTAACAACAGGCGGTAACCTTGTGACTTTAACGAGTGACTTCCAACAATTTAGAACAATACGATATGACTGATAGAAAAATATAGTCCCGCTGCTGTTTCGTTTTCGGTGAGCTCCGCTGTTACGACGTCGGTCTTGCGACGGAAAAAAACATGCCTTATAACGCGATTGAAAAGCCTGAAGATTCAATGCCTTAAGATCTATAATCGGACTACTAATGATTGACGATTTAATGATTAAGTTGCTACGGTCAATGAGGTAATGATTAAGTTGTTGCTTGATGAAGTTATGATTTAGTTGTTGTAGAACTTATTCTTTTGATGAAATTGAGAGACAGTAGTTCTTGATAGATGAGATGAAAATGATGGCAATGCTGTTTGTTAAGAAAATCCTTATTGGTTCAACCGTTTCCGGATCGCCGTCGCCGTCGGTCTCGGTGCTGGTAAAAAAAATACAAAATATTTTGTTGTTATAAATGTGTACTGCTGTTCTGAATAAATCAGATGTCACGAGCACGATCAGATCATTGATAAGGAGAAGTTCAAACATACAATGAAGATAACAAGAATGTCTTAAGTTGTAGTGTCCTTAATGTTTCGTCGTTGTTTTTAATCCCTTAAGGTGTTGTTGTATTCGAAGGTGATTCGTGAAAGGATGATCAAGTTGTTGTGCCGAAAAATATTCTATGAAGTTATGCAGAAATTGGTGATAATCGAAAAAACAAAAAAAAACCTTAAGATTCTTGCTGATAAGATGATTGGTTTTGCTTGTAGTTCTATCCGGTCCCCTGTCGTTGTCCGCTCCGGTTTCGAAGGAATAGCGGAACACTAGATACTGATGATTGAACAAAAGAGCATGATGATTGAACAAAAGAGCAAGAAGTTATAAAAACAGAACACAAAGGAGCCTCCTTACTAGTACTACCATTAAATTGAACGATTAATTTGATGATTGAGGAGCATATAAAATCTGATACGTTACAGATTTTCCAACCTGGTTTCTTTTTAAACCTGCAAAACAAGAACAAGAATATTCTCAAACACTAGGGAGGAGTAAGGCTATAATAGACCTAGATTCTATATGTAAAAGTTGAGTAATTAATTCTCTTGCTGCTTATGAAATGACAGAGACCCTTACGACTATTTTATAATAGCGCGAGGAAGGAGTCACGTCGTCTCTGCTACGTAAGAACACCACGCAGGCCCTAAGATGCCCCGGGGCTGTGGTTGTTTTTCTGTCACTTGACTCAAAGGCCGGCCCTGCACAGGAAAGATGTCCAGGCAATGACGTCAGTGGTGTCAATGTTCAAGTTCAATGCGGGGAGTCGTGCCATAATATAGGGGCACGCTCCTATTCATTGTCTCAAGCCTCTCCAGTTTCTTATTCTTTGCCTAGGTCGTTGGGTCTCGTTCTCGTTAAGGCGAACAGAGTATTACTCGTACAGAGATGATAGACTTTGTCGTCATGCATGCGTCCGAACTTGAACATTCCAGTACTTTGTCAGGGTTTGGCACCTCAGAGTTTGGCGCCTCAGAGTTCGGAAGGTCAGGGTTTTGCACTGTCAGGGCTTGGCGCCTCAGAGTTCGGAAGGTCAGAGTCTATTTTGCAATGTCAAAGCTTGGAAGCGCCCGCGCTTGCAAGTAGCCAAGGCTGTCAATGTCAACGCTTGGCGCCTCAGGGTTCGAATGACTGTCAAAGTTTGGCGCCTCAGAGTTCAGAAAGTAGTCAGAGTTTTTAGAGCCAGAGTTTGGGAGGTCAGCGTTCCAGCGAGTCAGGGGCGGAGTCACGCGGGCCACTGGCAGCGCTGGCCGCCTCCTCGCGCTGAACGCCAGCGGCCTTGGTGGCGGCGCGTGCACTCAGTGGCTGACAGCGGGAACGCCCGCCGCCCAGCCGTTAAGTAACGGGTTGAAACGTGGCCGCCGGGCGCGTTTGGGCCGGGTAATGTTAGAGGCTTGGAGACGTTCACCCGGTGCCCTGCCTGGCAATGTAAGGGCTTGGCGCCTCAGAGTTCCAATGTCAGGGTTTGGCGCCTCCGAGTTCGGAAGGCCAGAGTTTTGCGCGTCAGAGTTTGGGGCGGGACACGCTTGCAAGTGGCTGGGCCTGTCACTGTCAAGGTTTGGCGCCTCAGCGTTCGAATGTCAGGGTTTGGCGCCTCAGAGTTCGGAAAGTCAGAGCGTTCAGAGACGGAGCTTGGGAGGTCAGCGCCCCAGCGAGTCAAAGGCAGAGGCACGCAAGCCAGTGGCAGCGCTGGCCGCCTCTTCGAGCTGAACGCCAGCAGCCTTAGTGGCGGCCCGTGCACTCAGTGGCTGACAGCGGGGACGCCCGCCGCGCAGCCGTTAACGGGTTTCAACGTGGCCGCCGGCCGCGTTGGAGCCGGGTAACGTCAAAGCTTGGGAGACGTTCACCGGGTGCCCTGCATGGCAATGCCAGGGCTTGGCGCCTCAGCGGTGGAATGTCAGGGGTTGGCGCCTCAGAGTGCGGAAGTTCAGTGTTCTGCGCGTCAGAGTTCTGCCAGGGTTTCGCGTGTCAGGGTTCGGCAATGTCAAGTTTTGGCGCCTCCGTGTTCCAATGTCAGGGTTGCACGCCTCAGGATTCAGAAGGTCAGAGTTTTGCGCGTCAGAGTTTGGGGGGGGACCCGCTTGCAAGTGGCCGGGCCTGTCAAGGTCAACGTTTGGCGCCTCCGAGTGCGGGCGATAGGGTTTGGCGCCTCCGAGTTTTGCAATGTCAGGGCTTGGGGGCGCCCGCGTTCCAGCGAGTCACGGGCGGAGCCGCGCGGGCCAATGGCAGCGCTGGCCGCCTCCTCGAGCTAAACGCGCCAGGCGCGGAGTCACGCGGGCCAATGGCAGCGCCGGCCGCCTTCTCGAGTTCAACGCCAGCGGCCTGAGTGGCGGCCCGTGCACTCTGTGGCGGACAGCGGGGACGCCTGCCGCGCAGCCGTTAACGGGTTTAAACGTGGCCGCCGGGCGCGTTTGGGCCGGGTAATGTCCAGGCGCTGGAGACGTTCACCGGGTGCCCTGCGTGGCAATGTCAGGGGTTGGCGCCTAGCAGCTCCCTCTTCTTCTTCTTCTTCCTCTCTTCTCTCAACCACCGCTGAACACACGGGACACGACTAGTAATTTAAGAGACTTTTATAACGAATTAGTTTTTTCTCACATTCCAGGAGGAGAAACGCATCTTGCATTCGATGTCTAGCATAGACCCTCACTTTTCGGCTCTATACAGATTGATCGACCACTCCGCTCTACACAAATTGAAACAGGTCTATCCACACAGATCATAGGTAGGTCTCTCTCTACTGTATCACGCAGACAGGACAAGCGTTTCGCCGTCTCGCTCAGGACAGAATTGGTAATCCCTCAAGCGACGGTCGCTGACCTATGTATTCAAAACAGGGTCTACAAATCACTCAGCTGATAGACCCACTCAAAACAGATTGCGCCAACCACTCAAATTAGCGCTAAGAGTAGGTTAGCGGTGCTTCTGTTGCCGTTTGTGATGACTCTCCTAAGGGGGACAGCCATAACAAGCGGGATAAACGAACACCAAGAACCTACCTCGGATACCACTGACAGACAAGCATCACAATCAGAACCAGTTTTCTTTCTCCTTTATTTTAACAGAATATTATGTTGAGCCAATCCTTGAGGCTTAGTTCATCAACCCTGCGCTTGACACAGTGACTACGGGCGGCTACGGACGACGACGAGCACAGACCCATAAAGGAAACATGATCTTCTTCTCATCTGCAATATTACTCTTTTTTATCGTGAGAAAAAAATTTTTGATGATATATTTCTCAGCTTTTTCATGTGGTTTCATCTTGAGTAGGATCCCTCCCGTAGATGACTACAGGTCAATGAAGTAGATGAAGAAGTGTCTTGCTTTGACAGGCAGGATGAGCGGACAGGCTCTGTTTGCCGAAGTTCCTCTTGTATTACAATACAATACAAAGAAAAGTAGTTTATGTCCCAAATCGATCCAGCCTGACATAAAAACCTCCACACGTCTGAGAACGCACTAAGTCGGGATAAAGATGCAAAAGAGCACTAGTAGTGAAGTTATGAAAGAGCTGCGACCGTTTTCTCTGGTCCGGCCTTTGAAAATTGCAAGAAGATTTCAAGACTTGATAGAATTTGAGAAGTGGGATGCCACGATACGACGACCAGCTTCGTAGATCCAAAGGACACAAGCCCGCTATGAAGGAGCGAGTCCGAGGATCAAAGGACAAGACAATTTTAGATTTCAGAGCAAGCATGGGATCTCTCCACCCAAACAGGGATAGCATGACTATCCCTCCCATGGAAAGCTGAGGCTTGACTGAAGAAGACACTGGAAGGCGCCGGGGTCTAAACCTTTTCACGACAAGAAAGGTTTAAATTACAACACTGCTAAGCTGTAGGTCGTTCCTAACCCATACTAAAAGATCTCAGAAGTGTAGAGCCTTAATATCATGGACGTTAACACTTAATCCAATGTGGAACTGTTCGGTCTGGTCGGCCGAGTGATAGATTGATGAAAGTTACTCCTGGGACTAGCAGCAGCTCTGGCACATTTAGTTGATCACGCGCAGCTTCAAGGTCATCAATCGAGGTTATACATTTGGTCACCCAGTTTCGGTCACTCATCGACAATAACAACAACTTTTTGTATTACTAGAAGATCATGAGCAAAATACTACGCTAGCACTATAGCCAATTCTTGGGATGAGTCTAAAGCGGCGAAAGAAAGACAGGCGTTTCATGAAGGAGCGGCTGCAACAGAATGTTAACAAGCGTAGGTAGGAATAGGATCATACCAACATGACTCAAAACTATTTCAGAATAAAACACTGTAGCAGCTGTCCTCTCGTGCAATAAATCAGACTTGTTGCGGTCCTACAAGAAATCAATACTTGTCAGTGCTAAAAGACATGTCTCCCTTCACCCGCCCTCATCATCTGACCTGTACTTACTATGTGATGAGTGAATGAATGTGCCTAGCGCGAGGCGTTGCATGTATGTATTATATCATCTTCGAACTTTTTTGTATAGAATCATTCCGGTGCGCGCATCTCTTTCACGAACAAATGCCTTTCCCATGAACGAAAAGGCTTCTGCATCGCCTTTTCCAGCTCTTTGCATCAGCCGCAAATAGGGATTAATTTCATTCCGCGCTTCGAACAAATTAAGGTCACTCGTTTCGAGGAAACGCGCAAAGACCTCAAACGGTGCTGGCCAGGACCTGCGCACCTTATTCAAAGGCCCATCCTCATCCTCTTCCTGAGAGTCCGACTCAGCATCAACCGACATATCCTGAGTAGAGTACAACGAAACCGAGCCGAATTTTCGACGCTTACTCGCGTCCAAATTCACATACAACTCATACGTCGTTGGAACGTCCTTCTCCTCGCGCACAACAGTTCCCAGGTGAAACAGCTCGTCCAGCGGCCCCCCTCCGTCCAGCGGCCGCTCTTTGTCCAGCGGCTTCCCTTCGTGTTGCAGCTGCGCCCATCCAGACGTTGTATCTTGCTGTCGTCGTAATATGCACCCAGATCGATCGACAATTATTCTGCGCTGCAGATTCAGCTTCAGAGTTACCCCTTTGCGCAGCTTCCATTCGGGGGACTCTCGTAGCATGTCGGCCAGAAAAGGCGGCAAAGCAAAGGAAGGCCCTAAGTTAGCTAATGTTGCTTCGAGCTGCTGGACTGTTTGGCCGTGCTTTGGAACACACTTGTGGAGCTTTCTACGCTTGCTGCTGTGACTAGTTCCGGATCCCAAGTTACCTCCATGCTGCTCCCTTTCACCAGTTGTGCCCGAACTCCTGGCACTGGCATGAAGATGCTCGTTAACTAACAAGCTGCGCATTTGCCCCAACGTAAAGCCTTGTCGCACCACCAGACCCACTTTGACTACTCCATTTGCAGGTCGCTCCTCAGTCTGAGCCCCCGAGACTACTTTCGCAGTCATGTTGCTAGTACCGTCTGCACCAGAACTACTACTACTCGGATCTGATGGAGGTGCTTGATTCAAAATCTCTTCAGGCATCTTCTCTGTAAGGCGTTGCTTCACAGATTCAGGCACCCCGTGTCTACGAAAAAGTTCGAAGTCGTCCGCGAAACGCGCTGAAAGATCTGGCTCAGCGAAAGAGACTTCCGGTTCAGAAGAAGGGAGACCGCCGGAGGAGGAGCGACGATGATCCTCTTGCTCTTTTGTATCGTCTTGGTTCATCTCTTTCATAGGATACAAATCGAACATTTCCGGGATACATAAGTGCGCGGGATCATAGTGCTCAGCTAGGAAGTGTCGTGCATCATCCACCGTAAAGCCCCTCGCCCATATAGGTTTATCGCCGCGAAATGAACATGATCTGCATGCCTCTTCTGTTATCTCGATAGGCCGCACACCTGCGGTCGCCACAAGGTGTACCTCAAGAATGCGCGCAGTGGTTCCCGGCTCTTTACCACTAGGAGACGAAGCGGGCGGCGCCGAAGAAGACATCTTTTTAGTGTATTTGTATGGTTCGTTTTTGACAGAAAAAAAAGAAGAGGAATGAAGTAGAAATATTAGATGAACGTCTTAAAGCAGTGAGTACTCAAAGATCATTCAATACGTCCGAACCTGAACATTCCAATACTTTGTCACGACATCAAAAGAATCACCTAAAGGTGGAACACGTACAGAGAGCCTGTGAGATGACGTGAGAGAGCAGTAGAAGGGGACGTCATCGTTTTTACACCTCTCTTTTTCCCTTGCCTCGTGTAAAACTGCTCTCACTCTCAACGACAGAAATGGAGGACTACCTCTTGTTCTCGTCAGAGCCAGAGAAGATGACAAGTCGACAGAATAAACAGTACCACAAGATCAACCTCAATCGATCATGGGATTTGGTAAATCTAAATTTTTCTCAAATCTCAAGAAAGGTTCGCAGACGTTAGCTTTACAACACGCAAGCAGTATCAGACAGAAGAAACGCAATGGCGATCAATATCTTGTCATGTCATGTAGTTCCCTCATGATCCGTCCTATCAAATGACAGAATAATAAACCCAAATTTAACTTCATTATAACCATATTATTTTGTCGCAACGGACACGCGCGCGTTGGAGGCGGAGGGCACGCATGAGGGATAGGATCGTCTACTAACAACATGTCATGTTTGTTGCCCTCATATCGCCTTTCGTGACGACTGTAGGGTATCAGTCTGCAGCTGATCACAGTCGAAACCGAGACAGAGACAGCCTACCCAAACCAACAGGGAACACACACTAAAGGGATTTTGCATGCGCATGCCGAGATTGCAATACACATCATGGAGACAACGTTGCTACAAAGTTCTTGTTAGACTTGAACTTGATGTAAAAATTTGACGCAGGGGGAATGGGGACCATATCACAAGATGAAAGGGACGAATCATCAAGAGTGAGGAGGATTAGAACTACTTTGCTAAGTCCTTGTCATGTCATGGTGCCTCTTTTGTAGCTAATAGAAGTGTCTACTTGTGAGGCCACACAGTCCTCCTCAACACCTTCAACCTTGTTGACCAGGGACGACGTATGTGTCCCATACTGCCTGTTCTGCAGCAAAGAGCTTATCAAATCGCATCTGTGAAGGACAATTATCCAGCGATTCTACGTCCACAACTTTTACTTTCGTACTATCATCTTCTGTGCTGATAATTTTGAAGCAAAAGCGCTGAAGACGTAGGTACAAGTGTCCTCTGCGTACCCGCACCTCCTCATTAGACCCAAGAATCGGAGTACAACTATCAGTTCTTGTACTAACATTGCTAGCACCAGCATTTGTTGAGAAATGCTCAACAATCTTTTCAGCCATCTTTCCACACTCAGTGAGGCACTTGACGTCTGTTTCCATCTCTAGTTCAGAAATGAAGCCGAAGCGCCGACTTGGTGTTGTACGGTGGATCTTCCCCAGTTTCAGTCTACTAGTTGGGAAGATCATGCCGTGGTCATCTACATAGACATCATGATTTTTAGCCTCAATATGCTTATCATGATCCCCAGTGGACGTTTTCTTCAAGAACCACGCATGCTGGGCATGATCTTCTACGTGTTGTAACACAGCTCGCCAAGTAAGCGATAGTGAGGCTGCTGTTGAGTGTGAGACGTTACAAGCTTTCACGAAATTCCACGCAACTTCTGCGTCAGTCGCAACAAGGATAGGACCACTGACAGCTTGTGGTAGAGTGTTGAGACACGCTCCGAACGGAATGCTTGTAAGATGTCGACTTTCATCCATTTTTTCAAAAGACCTGCTTTGGTCTTCTCGTTGCACTATGGCTGCCGCGATATTTTGCACCGTTCTCAGCCCGCCATGAACTGGCATGCCCGGAGGTTTCTGTATAATAAACCATCCACGTCCACGTGCGAGAACAGGAGCCTCAGCTTCTACATTTTGAATTCCTGGTCTGTATTCTTGACCACCAGAAGGAAGACTTGGGCTTAGTTTATTTGAGCTTTTGTAGGGTTCGCGCACCGGGTAATCAGGGAAAAACAGCAACCTCCTCTTGCGGTTACCTAGGGATATTTTTCGGCAACTTCCAAGATCATCCTCTTGAAAGAGTACATTCTGTGCAGTCTCCAAAGTCAAAGGAACAACTTCATCTACAAGCGCTTGCGTTTCCTTGTTTTTATCAGCAGCATTCATGCCAGAACGCACGCTGTAGTCCCTGCTTTTACCATCGTTCACTATAGCCGTAGAGACGTGGTCTACTGACTCGTGGTTCGTCTCTTTGACAATCCAGACCCTGCCTCGTTTCAGTGTCTTCTTGCATGCTGCAGCTGTCGGAAAGTGGTCAGGCCACGTGTCCATC
This sequence comes from Amoebophrya sp. A25, assembly GCA_905178165.1. Lineage (NCBI taxonomy): Eukaryota > Dinophyceae > Syndiniales > Amoebophryaceae > Amoebophrya > Amoebophrya sp. A25. Next base: position 410,780 of record CAJINU010000021.1, on the reverse strand, counting down.
AAGAAGTCTGTGAGGGAATCCTCCGCTTTCGAGGGCTTTCCATCGGTCTTCGAGGAGCACGAGGATGAGGACCCAAATAAGAAATCCGCTACCACAGCACAGTCCATGCACTGAGATGAAGTGTCGTTTCGTTTTTTCGAGCAGGATTTCGTATGCGTTGCGCAAGTAGAAGAAGCTTGGTGTTCCTGCTTTTGTTCTAATCGTGCACTTGCAGCAACATCACTTCGTTCCAGCACCACCACTGCAGCTGGCCATCCTCCTATGATGACTGGTCGCGCTTGCGCTTCTTCACCATTCGAATTAGGGATGCAGGAGTTGAATATATTTGTGTTACCAATAGTCGTGGAGCTTGAACTGGGGACGCTTTTAAACATCATCGCTGATTCCACTTTCGCTAACAACTGCCTCGCATGCATCCTCGTACACAAAACGCATAATCTACCAAAACGTTTCAAAACTCTGGCCGCTTCTGCAAGAAAATCAGCCAAAAGCGACGACAAAGAGGCAGCGCCGATTAGCTCATGCTTATTTCCGAAAGGGAGGTCAACGACTAAGAAGTCGAAGGCTTCATCCGGATAGGGTAGTTGGCGGGCATCTGCTGTGTGGACTTCAAATAAGGGTGCATTCCCATTTCTTGAAGGGACAACAGCTGCTGCTGCATTTGAAGAGGGAAGATCTTCGTTTTTAGGAGAATTAGTACTAGTACTACAACCCAAACCAATCCTGATACTAAGTTTTTTCGCAATAGCTGATTGTTTCGCATCCGCATCTGACGTCACTGCGCGCTTGCACAAAGGATATTGAAGAGCCGCTTCCATAGCTATAGTTCCTTGGCCCCCAAAACAGTCAAGCACTGAGAAACCCGTCGTGCAATCCCCGCAACCCGCTGCCTCCAGCAACAAATACGCAGTAGATGGTCGCAGAGTGCAACCTTTCGTTGAAGAAAGACCACTCGTTTGCTGAGAGTGAGACTGAGACTTAGACTTCTTTGTTGGTGAAGTTCCTGTAGTTCTCGGTATGATCTTCTCGCTTTTTTCATGCTCTTTAATTGGTAAGCAAGTCGAAGGTTCAGGAGCAAGAGCTTCTGATATATCGGAAGAGCTGGCGTCTCCATTCACCTTTCTTGGTGGAGTCTTCAGATCCTCGTCTTTCAAGTTCAAGCCTTCAACGTTTAGGTTCATGTCCTGTATTCCAACATCAACATCGCCAACGTCCTCTTCCTCTTCAACCTCTTCCAAAAGATGGTAGCTCCTCCATTCACTCGGCAGTTTTGAGAACATCTTCTTGTTTCGGACTGCATTCGCTTCTCCTTTTTTTGGCAACCTCCTCAGGACTAAATCCGCACACCAGGAGGGACCACGAGAGGGACATTTAGGAGTCTGTTGAGCTTCTTGAGTAGAAGAAGAGCTAAAAAAGACGAACCACACCAGCTCGAGGTCGGGTCCATCCAACGACAAGTCCACTTTCCATCGCGGAAACTGCTTGGTCACATGCCTCACGGCTGCCTTGATCAGAACGTCCTGAGAAGTCAGCGCGGCTGTTGTAGTAGCAGTAGGCCTTTTGGACTCACCCGAGTTGTTGCCTCCTGGAGCATTCGCATTGCCTCTACTTCCTCGCCCTGGCCTAGAAGAGGACGAGGAAGAAGACGATGCAGAGACTACTGAAACCCGATAACGGATATTTCCAATTCCAGACATCAGGCGTTGATCATCCTCAAGATCATCCTTCAAAAGTCCTCCTATCCCAACATCAAGAAGTGCTTCCACGGCTGTCCTAAGTCGAGTTTGGAGGTCCTCCACGAAACTTATATCGTCACTCGATGAAGACACCGTCGTTAGCCATATGTATGGTTTTTCGTGCATCGCCCATGGTTTTGGAGTCGACAGTTGTGAACTGGAGCCGGACGAAGAGGAGGAACCCTTTGTTCGTGGAGCTCTAGTATTAGAGCTACCGCGCTCGCATCCCCGAGAACCTCCCTGGTCCCTCTTTCTCCTTGAAAAATGGGCCAAGGATGATGTTGAGGATGGTCCAGCGGTAGCCTTAATAGTACTTCTGTCTGCCACATCATTGTCTTCCATGTCTGCCACATCTTTGTCTTCCATTACAACGCGCGCCAGGACCTCAGGAGTTCCACCTACCTTTCTGTTTCCTCCATTTTGTAGAAACTTTATGTTCGCATCGATAAAGCCCTTTCTCTTCGCATACTTACGAACCTCATCCTCGAATCCTGGTGCGGTCAGGTAATAGAATGCGATATCGCGGCCTGAAGATGATGGTCCTCTATCATCGACTCCCCCAGGCGCCATTTTGTTGGTGAAGTTGATTTAGCGTAGTAGATGTAGAATGACGGACCACGACGATGAAGAAGTTGTTAACGTGTAGAAGTAGGTGTCGTCCGTACGTCTAGCTCCTTATACATAGTTGTTTGCCTACTTCGCAATCTTTAGGTAGCCATTTGGTCTGACATCATAAGGGAAAACAAGAAGAGAATCCTTGTGATCAAATTCAGGTTACCAAATACCGGAACCATTCACTTTGTCTTTGACTCCTCAGGACCTGCTTCGAGTAAGTAAAATCATTACAACTTCTTAGCAGTTGTAGAAAGCTTGTGGAACTAAAATAGAGTCGTTTGGAACTAATAAAATAGAGTCGTTGTGGTTGTTCATCTTCAAGCCCTTGCTTCGCGATAGAAGTGCTACTGATCAAATCACAGCTCCCTTTTTTTTCAGTTTCAAAGTCTCTTTATCTTCCTGGGATCTTTAAGGGGTACAATAACGCAAGAACAACATCTTCCATGGCAAATGAGAGCAGACTTCACGAGGACCTTGGCATCTAGTCGACGAGTGATCTTCTTGCAATTTTTGCATCCTCATGACACTTTTTTTCCCGCATATATTTTGGATGATTCTTGAAGTATTACTTGTGGAAATATATCATGAGAAAAAACGTAAACGAGAAACTCGGCGAGGACTGTCTGAGTCTGACCGATTTTCAAAAAACATTATTTTGAAACAGCTGCGTCATGCGCTCGCGGCGCATCAAACGACATCAGCCAAGAAAAAGCATAATTTTATGAAGACAGAGAAGAAATTTAGAATGATAGATGCTTTTCAAAAAAGGGACACACTAGTAAAGTCTTCAAAAGTCCAAGCACCTTCTAGCTGTTCCATCTTTCTTCTCCCCGCCATTTTACTTCTGACTATAATGATGTAGTTGTAGTCTTCTTCGAAGATTTTTTACGGTAGCGGTTGTGCTCGGCCCTTCTACCCTAGTACGAGAGTCCAGTGGCGGTGGGCACTACCCTCCTCCAACCTAATCCGGATAAATATGCGAATAATTTTTCTTGTGATAATTAAATCTAAGTCTACTTAACTCCAACTACCATTCTCCGGAGATGATGAATACCAGCTAACGTTCGGTGAAGGACAATTTTTTTCCAGCAGCTCGTGGAGGAAACAGGCCAGCACTTGGAGGTGAATTTCTATTACCATTACTAGCAGTAGAAGCTGTAGTTGTACTACTACGATAATATTATGCTGTGGAGGTGCCACGTTGTCTAGAAGCCGCTGTTAAAGACGGAGAGTCTCCTGTCGGAGGTGTGGCGCCACTTGATGTTGTCGCGCTCTCAACATTCTGACTCCTGCTAGTGGAAATCTTCTTCTTGTTACTCATTGGTCTACTATAGTTTTCGTTCCGATGGATTGGAGTTGTATTTGACCAAGACATCAACTCATGAAACTCTACTGGATGATGATCTACTGTCGAGGATGTTTAGCTCGTACTATACGTATTGTTCTTATTCCCCTTACCCTCGTTAGGATTAGGGTTAGCTAGAGAAGACTGCAAATAGGGTGACGGAGGCACCAGAATTGGAGTATTCGACTTTCCACCCCAATCACTGCGACGCCATGGACCTTTTCCCTGCATACTCATCGGACTCATATTTCCTCCTGTAGTTGCATAGAAGGAGGTATATGGCGACGTTCGGTCCATAATACCCATACCTCCTGCTCCACCTTTACTAGTACCATAGGAACTATTATATGGCGAAGTTGAACCCGACTTCTTTCCACCTTTCCCACTACCGGCGGTGGCGACACTCCCACTCCCATAGCTGGCCGCATGGTAATTATCGCAAGCGGCATTGTTGTCCCAAGAATAAGATACGTGGTTGTTGTTGTGGAAAAAACTATTTGTATTTTTATCCTTGTTCATGTAGATGTAGTTCGACGTCGATTGCACTTGCAATTCTACCAAGTTGTAGTAGTTATTGTCCTTTCCACCGTCTTTGCCCATCGCAGCTGCACCTTTCAACATTGGACTCTTCGAATAACCCATGTTATAGCCTTTCGAAATAGAAGATGCTCCTTGCAAATATGGTGACCTACCGCCTCCTCCTGGACTGCCGAAGCTTTCCCTTGAGTCAACAAAACGACTATTGTTCCTGCTGATTTCACTCTTTTTAGTAGTGATAGTTGAAGCGGCCTTCGAATTTTTCCTAGCCACACTGCTATCTCTATCTCCCTCTCCTGCCCCTTCCTCCTCCTCGCGAATCAATTTGCACAATTTAGGAACGAAACTGCGTTCTGCCATGACCGGGTTCGGAATTGCGAGAAACGGAATTTGATCTCCCACATCTAAAGCGTCTCGGAAATCGAAGAACCTGAGAGTGAGATAAGGTGGATGCAAGACAAAGATGTTACATTATAATTTTAATTGGTAAGCTTGAAAGTTTGAATACAGTTGAGGCAAAAGGTCCATGACTGCAGCTACTCCTAATTACTTCACAAGAAAAGCAAAGAGGGGGCCATAGGAATAGCAATCAGGGTGGAAATACTAATTTGTTATGCTTGCGTCACTTACAGTTACACATTTCCTGAGACGAAAATTATTACCCGCCACGCACACCAAAGGCGATGAAATCAAAACAAGTACAATATCGTCTCCTTCAATTTCGTTTGCGTTGGCTCCAGCTTCTCCGTTAACTCCAAGTCGGCATCGATTTTACACAAATGTCCGTTCTTGCTCGTCACCTTTCCTCTGAGGTATTTCTTCCGTACCAACATCGAATTCCAGTTCTTCACGACGCTGGTATGCGGCAACACTATGGGAAAACTCACGTGCATCGCGTTCACAAACAGTGCTTCTTCCGCTTCGGTCAATGACTCAGGAACGTCGGGACCCACAGTGAAATAGTTTCTTCCGCGTAAAGGCATCGGCGCTGGTGGGATTTCAACGACCTCGGAAAGGAGGTGGTAATCGTCGTACCAGGAATCGTAGAGGCGACAGAGGATGTCAGCACGAGATGGTAATGCGTGCTCTCCTGAGTCTTCTCCTGTCGTGGTGTCTTGTCTTTGTCTTTCTTTCTCAATGGCTTCGTGGGCGTTCAGTTCGAGAACTCGGCGACAGCTCGGACAAAACGAAGGAAGCATGCTCGCTGTTAACTGTTTCCACTTGCGACGGCATAGAGGGTTACCTGGAAATGGGATGGTGCTCGACAAGCGACAATTATTTAATCGATAGCGGCGTCAGATAAAGATTTGAACAAGAATAGCATCGACAAACTACCTTGTTCAGAAACGAACTGTGCACAGAATTACAAACAATCAAGTTAGAACATAAAAATTGCACAGGCACGCCTCAACTTATCACCGATGAAATAAGCAAGTAACTGATCAGAATAACCGAGATACTGATGAGAAGGAAAGGCAGCCCTGATGTTAAGAAGCTACCTCCCTTATTTCAGTCAGTAAATCGGTTATTTTGAGTTTTCAAATAGTACCGCAAACTCGAAATTGCGGCTCAAAAGGCGTCGCCTTTTTCGCATCTCTAGCCTCCAATGCTTCCACCGCCTTACTCGAAAGCTTCGATATCCTTTTTGTATCATTCGCATAGGTCTGCAGGTTTTCCAAAGTTACAACCTCTTCTGCTTTTTCCCGTCCTTCAGTGCTGTCGGCAGCTTTTTCTTTCCGCTCTTTTATTTCCGTACTCAATTTCATGATTTTTGGCGTCCCATTGTTCGACCCAGTCGACTTCTTGGATTGCGTCGGCGAGTTGGAAATAGCCGTCAATAAAGTAGGCCTTTTGGCCTCATCGTGGCCATGATCTGGTGGGAGTTGTGCTGGTGGCGGCGCAGTTACAGCTGCTGCAGCTTCATTCGCTTTGATTCCAAACAACTGAGGAAACGGATCATCAAAGGAGAATCCGAGACCGAGTTCTAGTTGATGGACAAGCTGTTGTGGCTGTCCTCCCGGTCCGACAAGCGGCATTACAGGCATTGGGATTGGCAACAACATATTCAGGTCTTCACAGGAACTGTCTGCTTTGCTACTTCCAGCTTTACTACTGTCTTCAGCTTTGATGCTATTTTCTCCACCGAAACCGGTTAAAACCATTTTGACAGTAGAAGCTGCGTCTACTTTAGATTGGTCATGTTTGGCAGCCCCACCATCAACACCTGCACTAGTTGTATTGGTACAACTCCCAACATACGCCTCAACACCAACAGGCACAGTGTCATCCTCATAAGAAACGTAAGGAGGGTAAGGACTACATCCTGCAGAAACCGTTCGTTGTTTTGGTCGCTTTTTATAGCTACTCATGATGTACCTGCTTGGTCCCGCTTCTTCTCGTTGACTATAGCTTTTCAGGAGTGTCCCATCATCTGCATCATCTACTAAGCCAGGATCTCGGAAATTCCCTGCAGGAGAAGCCGGTGTCGAGTAACTCCTCATGTACAACTTCAACGGACTCTTGTTAGTGAAGCTTGACGTTTTTTCCGCTAGCTCGTCTTCTCCTCCGTTTTTCAAATCTGCGATAGAACCTAAACCCGGAACCACAGGTGAAGACTTCGGATTCGGATTGCTCTTGTTGGTTGGAGAATTCGCATTCGTGTTGTTCTTGTTTTTGTTATCAGACTTTGAGGTTGAAGTATTGTTCGAAGGACTTGTTACGACGATCTGTCGTTGATGTGTTGGAGAAGAGACGCTGGTGACGTTTGCGGCTGCTTCCCCTTCGGGTTGTAATGGACCCCCTGCCCGCATTCCTCTTGCCGCCGCATGCTGCTGCTGCGGTGTTCTTGAAGTCGATCGTGATTGTGCTCCAGAGGATGAAGAGCAGGCACCTCCCCCTCCTCCTCTGGCATGATTGGCAAGAAAGTGTTCATCCAATGGCGGTGTGCCACTGGGGGTTACTGCTCCATTACTCTCCAACTCAGACAGCATCTTTTTCGAAACGTGACTATGGGAATTCGTGTTGCTTCTGAGTAGTTCTTCTTCGTCGCCTTCGTCCAAAGTGGCCATCAAATCGAGTGGATTAGCTGCATGATGGTCGCGACTAGGACGATGGTAAGATGGAGGTGCCGACATCACCACCATTGGTGATGGGATCGTGGTCGCGTGTGTCAGAGTAGTACTAGTCGGATCCGAACTCGGTGTCACCCGTTGTGAACTCGGTGTTCCCCTCTGTGAGTTTGGCGTCACTCGTTCAGAACTAGGCGTCACACGTTGGGAACCAGGGAAGAAGCGCTGTTGCCACTGTGCTTGTGGCAATGTTGTGGATAAACATGATCCTAGATGTCCTGCTGGTCCGCCTTGTTGAAGTCCTACTTCTGCTTGATTCACCACCTTTATATTACCCGAACCAGAATAAACATTGTAGTTGTGGGGAATAATATTATTTCGGCCATTCGCAAGGATTCTCTGAACAGGCGATAGATGCTGGTTTCCTACCGACCCTGGACCTGAAGGCGGTTGATTTGGAACCACTGAAGACTGCGTAGAAGATGCCGCGACTACAAGTCCATTCCCTGTGGTGTATAGGCGACTGGCTGTAGTAGCTCCAGTCGTTCCGGGAAATGCAGGTATAGGGTAAAGCATCTGATTCTCAACAAACGTGCCATGATTTGCATTTCCTGCTGTTGTTCCATTCACACCTGCAGAAGTACTTTGACCTTGCAATCCTCCTCCCGCCGACCCGAAAGACGTCGATGCTGAGTTGCTTTGTTGCTGGAAATGAAATTGCTGTCCAACGAACGGATCCGCAAGTCCTCCGAAACTGGGTTGCATAGTTGTGAAGTTCGGTCCAAAATTGAAGTGCGGTGGCAAAGGCATCAGTAAAGGATGAGTCCCTGGGTTCACCAGAGCAGGATTTGTAGTTGTACTGTTTGTTGTTGGAGCATTAGTACTACTAGAAGTATTGGGAGGATAAGCACCTCCTCCATGATGTAGTTGTTGAGCTACACCTCCACCAAGGCCGATCAACAAGTGCTGTTGTTGATAAGCAGTCGATGTTGCTGTACCAACGGCGGGGATTAAAGTTGTTGTACTAGTTCCACTACCACTAAGATTTGTACCAAAAAGGGCTTCCCTTTGCTGGTCATGAATCGATTTTGGACTATAAGGTCCTCTGATTGCCGCCACCTCTACTGGAACGTCTTCTGATTTTGGCGGGCTCGCCTTCCTCGTGGGAGGCGCAAAAATTGAAGGTTCAGTAAGATTGTCCGTGATGATGCTTGGAGGTCCCTCAGATGATTTCTTAGATGTCGATTTTTTAGTAGAAGATGTTTTTGTTTTTCCCCATATTTCTGCTTCGAGTTCGTTATCTAAACGTTTCATTTGTTTTCCAGAAGAAGTGATAACTCCGTTCGTTGGAGTCGTTTCTAAAGATGAAGCAGTACCAGCTTTCTTGTCGAGCATCGACACCACTGAGCCTCCTGCAGCAGCCTGCTTACTATTGCTCGTATTCAGTTTCTTCACTTTCAATTCGTGTGCAGGTGTTTTACCCAACTTGGTGCAATCTTTGCTGTAGTTGCTGTTTACAGACGCCTTACTAGATCGATCTCTATGTGTAGTCCCATCTAGAGCTTGTCCATCATCATATTCATTCAGCAAATTTCGGAGGTCGGCCAAAATTTTCTGCCGATCCGAGGAATCTGCTGCTGCGGCTAACTCCTTACGGAGTGACGCAGCCGCATCGAGGTTACTCATTTTTGAAGATGAGGGAGGTTCTCGATTCTATTTCTACTAGAATGAACGAAATATAATTAGATCTGCTTAGTTCTAGTCCCAACAATGCCTTTCACAAACTAAACAAAGGCAAAGACTGTAGCAACCAGACGACGATGACCCTTGTTAGCGATTGCAATCACAAGAAACATTGACCAAACTTTATGGAGATAAACGATGTTAAGGTAAGTAGATGTAGATAGTAGGTGGATCGAAAAATTCTAATAACCAACAAAATCAATAGTACACATATTTCTAACTACTAACTTAGTACTAGTTACGCATACGCGGCTTACACTTGGCAGATCATAGAAAATAATAATAATGACAGGACTAGACCACGGTGATTCACAAAGAGACCAGCAAACTATCATCAGTACTTAATGTTTAAAAACGAACTCGCTCTCGCACGATCATAGAAAATAATTTTTTGCTGTAAGTCCTACTTGCCACTAGCGCTGTAACAAACGGAACTTACCATGTTGACTATGTGGTTACTAGATATCATTCACTCACTGTCACGACGACTCAGAGTAGTCACTTATAACGGAAGCGGAACAAACTAACAAAGCTGGATAATATCCGATTCATTGCGAAAAATCGTTTCGCGATAACAACTATTCAAGGATTCCTTTTTATGGCAAAGAAATGCGTAATTAATTAGGCTTACATAGTTGTTAGGGATTCTAACTATGGACCTATATCCGACTGTGTACTAGATACTTACATCACGGATTTTCGATTTCACGCAGCACCAAGGTGAACCCTAGCGGTGCCACGTCGGTCTTTAAGACAACAACACCCGTTTCGGGAAAACAAATTTCGCTACCAATGGGTTTTTTCATTCCTTTAAGGTTAATCAAAGACTAAATCTTCGACTAACGCAAGAAAACAGTCAGGTGCATAACACTCCTACTGACTAGACAGTGAAAAAGATACCAAGGTAGACATAGGAAGAGAGTGATATTGAAATGAAGCGAAAGACACGATAGCCATCGGCCTGTCATTTTTTGGATAGGGTACATGCGAGTGGATGACGCAAGTAGAGCCATGCAACGCAAAGAGCCTGAAAACTACGACTAAACATTCGATAGACTCCTAGACAACAAACTATGCACAACTCAGCGTAAACTGTTTGAAGCAACATCGACTCTCGTTCTCTCACTCTCAACAGATGTGTGCTTCCTTTCACACAAAAAAAAGAACTATGCGTACTTTGTTTTTTCTCGTCCTCTCAAGGAACATGCATCGGTCTAGCTGTTCTCTTGTCAGGTAGGTTCCTCTCAAAAACAGATTAAGATTTCTTAATATGGTCGAAACTTCTGTATGCGGTATTTGCTCTGCGACCGAAAAGACAAAGAAAGAAAGATAATTCCTCTGCTTTTTTACTATTTTCAAAGAACACAGCACAGAGATAATCATGCATTTCAGTTTGCTGGTCCACCAACAGCAATCTAAATCTAGAATATGTTCTCTCAACCGATGGCTTTTGTGTGCGGAAGTCTCAACAACCTACAGGCTTACGTCGACATCTGAATCTCTCTGCAAGGCTGCACCTAAAGTGCAGCTTCTGTTGCTCTTCGCCAGATTGACATTCTGACTCTGTAGAAGTCGATGACGGTCTTCAGCTGCCTAGGCTAGTACTAGTAGTTCTTTATTCAGAGATTTACTGATTCTGTGACAGAGATTCATACGAGTAGAGATCGAAACAAATGAAGCTGTGACCACAGAGCAACAACGTCTCGTTCAATCGATTCGGATCAATCAGTGAATATACGAAACAAACGACTACAAGAACCTAAGAAATCATCAGAAAAATACGGTGCTGTATCGAAACAAACTGTGGTATAGGTATACGAAAAATTGTTCCATCTATCTTCTAAGTCTAAGTTTAAGTCTATTCATCAATTCGAAACTGCATTATCGCTTAAGAGAGCCTGTCGCAAGCCTTCCTGGCAACTGTATCTTTTAACATTTGCTTTTTTGACTATCCAGTATGACTAAGGTAAAAAATCAGTTCGCTAATCAATCAAAATAGTTAGATACTATCCAAATCCAAATTCATAAAAACGTCTTCTAAATCGCTAGCAGCCTACTCCGCATTGTCCGCAGCATCTGCTTCACCAACTACCCCGCCTTCTGCTGGTGCCGCACCTGCGTCATTCTCTAGTACTGCGCCACCCTCTTGGGCCACTGGTGGTGTTTGATCCCCTGCTTGTCCTCTTCCGCTAGTACGTGGAGTTGTTTTATCTTCATCACCTTGATCAACACCACCACTACCTAAACCTATCCCAGTACCCTCTTCAGCTCTCGACAACAAGGCCGCTTCAAGCATGCTGATCCGCGTTTTCATCGATTGGGTATCGCCTAGGATCCCCTGAAGGAACTTGTTCGTCATCGAATCTGCCAGTAGATCTTGCTCTTTTCTCAAGAACCGTTTAGATTCCTCCTGCCTCACGTAGTCACGCCACTGCGCGTCTTGAGCTTCCGTTAGCTGCTGTTGCGACTTGCCTAGTGCGGTGGCCATTTCGGTGGCAAGGGATTTCGTTAGAGGGTCTCTTGTTGAGTGTCTTTTACAGTCAAACGAAAAACCGAGGATCAAATAACAAATACAGGTCATTTTTCAACTACGACGTCAAGATGAAAGATTCAATCTCAATGTACTTACTAAAAGAGTCACTCTTACTAAAACGAAAACCCCTTCATAACTGTAATTTCTCTGACACTTGCTGTTCCAAATCGCCCAATTTCAGTGACACTTTCCCCTCCTTCTGGTCCATCTCGCGTTGTGCCTGGGCTATTACTTGGTCCAAAGTCGCCTGCACTTGCTCCGCCAAATTTCCAGGTAATTTGTTGACCTTGGCGAGCATTTTTGCTGCTATCTCAGGTGGTAAGATCTGTGACTGCGTCAATTTCAGCTGTGATTCCACTTCTGCGAGACCGCTTTCAAGCTTCGCCTGCATTTCTACCCAATCGCTGTTAAGCCAGTCCTCGAACTGGCCTTGAGAATGGTACACGGAAGCGAGGGAAGCGATCTGTTGGAAAGAGGCGTCAGACAGTTGTCAGTGTGAGTCTGCTCTGCATTGATTGATGTTACTTACAGGTAATAATGGTCTAATGAAATTGTGAAATTGAGAAAGAAGATGAAGTTGCAATCTGAAATCTGAGATCTTCTTCAAAAGGGTCCTTCGGAAAAGGATAAACACCGCCGCTTCCATCGCCTCCTGCCTCTCACTCGTTTCCGTCTGTATCTTCCTCCCCAACTCTGACGCCACTTTGCTAGTTTCCGTTTGCATTTTCTGGTTTTCTAGATCCTGCACTTCCCGTAGCTCGTCTAACTCCCTAGCCAGACTGCGTCTATTATCGTCCACACTACGTCTCGTATTCGCATGCTCTCGCAAATCGCTTTCTTCCAGGATGGCCCTTGTTTCTCCGACCATCTTTATCCTCTCCATCTTCTCTACGTCGACATTTCTCTGCATGCGTTCTGCTGTTGCTTTGTTCTCACGCCGCATGCCTTCAAAATCCCTCGTCTGCTCTAGCAAGTGCATTGTCAAAAACGACTGCAGAGTTTTTTGATACGAATACTTCGTTGCGTGTTGTTTCGCTTCGACCTCAGTGCGCCATCTAATGCTATCCCGCAAATCGTCTTGCCGCTCTTCTTCCTTCCTCACCCGTTCCTGATCAAAGTCCCACCTAAACGATCTAATCTGATCTTGCAGATAGTCACACTTCTTCGTTAATAACTGCTCATTCTCCTTGATGAAGTGCTCAAATCGCTTATCCGTGGTATCGCAATAACCCTGAACGCGCATGTTCAACTCCTCAATCCGTCTCTGATTCAAGCTTTCGTGCGCCTCGAACCTCTTGGCCATGGCTTCAACGCGTTCTGCTTCTTGTTTCAGGCGGTCTGCGCGTTCCTGCTCAAACAAGGTCTGGACTTTCTGGGATAACTCGGCACGAGTGGTATCGAGCTCGCGACGAAACCTAGATTGATGAATTTTCGCTTGCGTTGAATCAGAGGACGAGGACGAGCCGACGGGTGTAGTCAACTTACAGTTATGTATTGATCCAAAATGGTGCAGAATCAAAAGAGCCACCTCCTAGTATGTCTTATTCTCAGATAGATTGATAATTTCCTCAAAAACAACTACAAAATGCAAATGAAGAGTACTTCTGTTCCCAAAATTCTCGCATATTCGTCAATTCTGTGCTTGTCGAGCTCTCGTGGTCCTTGATCTTGTTCATCATTTCTTGCGTCGATTTTTCCATGTACTTTACTTCAGAATCCAGTTTTTTCCACAAGTCTCGAATATCTCGTGACATTTGCATCGCCTGATCGTTCAAACGCGATTCTGTTCGAACTTCATGCTTCTTCACCATGCTCTCGGTGTCTGCTTTGCTTTTTTGCATGTTTTCCGTTGTCGCGCGTTCGAACTTGCTGATCCAACGCTTTTGAGCTTCGAGAGAGTCGTAGCATTTGCGATCCACAGCGAGTACACGGTCAATCAAGCTGGACTCGACAGCATCCATCTTAGCGTGTGTCTGCATACGGAACTCGACATTGTTCCTCTCCATGGCCTTTATCTCGCCGACGACGTACTCCTTTTCCTCCTCAAGCTTCTCGGAAAGGAGCGCTTTTTGCGCAAATTCGGCTTGCTGCAGGAGCCTGGTGGATTGCCCGTTTCGTGAGGTAGGACGAGCAGGCTAACAAGTGAAGAATAATTACATTGATTTCGATTGATCATTGATGTCGACTGCAAAGGCTTAAAAAAATGTCGTTTCGGTCTCACGACGAACAGGTTACGATCATGTATTTTGATGCACGGGATAAACTTATACTTTTATAGAGGTAAAAGCTAACCGGTTAGTTACCAAGTACTAACAGGAAAAGCATCACTTTACCTGGTAACAGTCCCCGTCAGCTCCGCGATGCTAGCTTTTGTCTTCGTTTCCATGTTCGTGAGCTCGCTAGTACATGCTCTGCGATTCTCTTTGTTGAGTTTATCAACGCCTTCCGTGAAGATTTTCGTCCTCTCGATTTGTTCCGAAAATTTCTCGAAATTTTCAGTTGCCAGACCCTTTATCTCGTCACAGCCTTTGAGGACTTCTTCCTGTTTAGAGTTTTGTTTGGCATGAGAAGGTTGACACGATAAATTTTTACTTTACTATCGTAACGATTTAGGGTGTGCATGTAGTAAAGACAGTTAGAAATCAGCAAGAAAGACTTGTACTAGTTATCGACTACGACTTAGCAGTACAAGAGCAGGATTCGTAATAGTACTCGAACTTTCTTCCCCAGCGTAGCTTCCACCGTCTCTTGCGTCCTTCCCAACTCCGCTAACTTCGTTTTCACATGTGCCAGCACATTAGTCAACCCCTGAAACTCTCGCTGCCATCGTTTTTCCTCTTCCTCAACTCGGACACCACGCGTCTCGCTCTTCTGAGTTTCTTGCAAAAGCACCATCTCCGTCTTAGCCACGCGACCTTCTAAGGCGTCGTTGACCTTCTTCTGATCCAGGAAGTGCGCGTCAGAAAGGTCGTTCAAATTCTGGATTTTCCTGTCGATCTGCTCAAGGAGAATGCCGCTCTTGTGCTCGATGCGGATTAGAAGAAACGGGAGAGTGATAGGCGAATAGTGGTTGGTTCTTAGTCGTGTCTTGGTTGCTCACAATTACCGCACCGACATCTACTTCGTTGAGACAACTTTCAAGTCTAAATGAAACTTCCAACAAGATTCATCAGCTGCTAGTGGGCATACCCAAACCATAAAATCTGCTGCAAGTTTGCTATGGCATTCTTCCACTCGGTCCCCATTTCGATATACGCGGACCACAATTCCTTCGCATTCTTGCCCTGTTGTTCCGTCGCCATATTGAGATTCTGGAGGAACTTTTCTTCACTGTTGACCAAATTCTGTCTGTATTCGCGATCCTTCGAAGCCATATGCGTGTTGAAAACGTCAAGCTCCAGTTTCAACTGCGCGAAAGCTGAATTGATGCTGCCCTCCGACAGTTTGAGAATGCGGGCATCGTGCTCTTCCTGTCAGGTTTCACAGCGAAAACGAATCTGAACTACCAAACCAAATACTAATACTGCACACAAAGAACAAATGATTTGTATAATCAAGTTACTTAGTAAGTACAAGTAGTACCTGCAATTTCACCTTCTTATCCTGCAGAAATTCTCTCGCCTGACTCTGCATGAAGTCTCTGAGATCCGAGTGCAATGCCTTCACATTTTCCGTCATTTCCTCCTGTAGCAACTGCCGAGCTTCCGATTCTTGACCGATCAACTGCTTCATATGCTCCATGGCGACATTGTAATTGAGCCCAGCACCACCACCTCCACCTGCGGACGCGGTGCGCACCAACTTCGACGACAGAAGGCGATCTCTTTGCTGCTTGGTCGGTGATGTCGAGGGACTGCTGCCGCCGATCTGCAGTCTTGGGGTATTTCTGAGGTCACCTCCTCCTACATCTCCGCCTGCTAGTGCACTGTTTGCCGAGTTGGCAATAATCCCACCAATCCTTTGGGAAATCGGATAAGCCTTGTGCGCATCAGGAGCATCTTCGAGGTGGAACACGTCGCCCCCTAGGATTTTTTCGATGAGAACCTGGACCTGACCAACTTTTTGGTCCATCGCGGTGATCTTGAGCTCCATATCGTTAACGATTTTTCTTTCGTTCCCTTGCTTCTCGAGTATGGCGAGTTAGATGATGGGGACTTTTAGATTACAGCACTTAGATTCAAGGTACTAGCCGAAGTCTTTGATTTATACTTATACATAAGTAGATTACAGCACCTAGATTCAATGTACTTCTAGCCGTAGTCTTTGATATATTTGACAAGACATCTTCTGGCACCCACCCACTCTTGTGACACATGATCAGGACTTCAACGTTTACAACCATCTAAAATCCTGCTTCTAGACTACTCCTACTACGACTAGTACCTCTCAGAGTCAGTACTACTACTACTGTCATAATACTCCAACCCGCTGCTCTTCAAATTGAGCAACTGGCTTTGGCTGACCTCTTGCTCTCCTCGGATATGTTCCTTGAATCGCTTGTCCCACAGCTCGAACTTCTCCCATTTCGAATCAATCCTCCGATTGACATCCTCTTCTACAGCCAAAAACTTCTTCTCCAAATGCGTTTGGAGATCCAGGAGTTGCTCCTCCAAGTCGAGGACGCGAGATTGGAGGGCTAGGTCGGTTATGGGTTTCTGGACTGCATTGCCTGCTGCGGCCATGAGGTCTCCACTGGTGACGTTTTTCCCACTATTGACATAGTTGTTCGGGGGTACGACGACTGGGGGACGTGGCCCAACACCAGCACCGTAACCATCAAAAGGGCCTTGCTGAGACTGGACCGGCAGTACGCGCTTGCCGGCAGCGCCGCGGCCGCGGGTGAAGAGATCCATTGTCCTTGGTCTTACTCCATGTTCTTTGTCTTTCTACAAAATTATCATGGGTTGGAGTGGTATAGCAGGCAAGTTTTGTAAGAGGGGGAGCATCAACATCACTCTCACAAACTTTCCAACTCGACATTCAACGTCGCTCATCAAGCGACCTCCATTCCTCGTTTCTACCTCGACCGATTACGATGTAAAGCCGACCAGTTTCGACCACGTGTCTTCATACAGCGGCGGCACGACCGACATCAGTCACAGAACGACAGAGTAAGCGAATGTAGCAGGACGACGAACGTGTCAACACGGACAGATCCTGGAAGACATCGATGACAGTGGACTACAAAAGTCGACGGCACGCGCTTTTCTCGATCATGTACAATTTCAATTCAATTCGTCTCGCGAGCTTTTTTTTTTTTTTGTAGTGCGAGCGAGTTCCGATAAATCAAAACCTACCTGCGTATTTTGCGAGCGAGTTCCAATAAATCAAATCCTACCTGCGTATTTTCCGCGTAGCTACCGGCGTAGGGGGGAGTTCTTAATCTCCTTAACAAACTACGCTACTGCCCCTACGATTCCAAAATGGTCAAGCCTAGGAGCAAAGGCAGGGATAATTACACACCTAGTACCTGCCACCCGGGGCGTTGCCCGTCTCCCCATTACGCGCCTATGATGAATGCTACGTTTGGGCGGCGGAGCGCTGTCCGCTTAGTCAAATCAAATATTTACACAATGGCCCTAGGTGGAGCTGCGCGGCAACTTATTGCTGGTGCGAACTAGGCGGATGTTTTGTTCTAAGTAAAAACATGCATGTTGATTAGATTGATGAAGGAACACTACACGCTACTAGTTGCTTAAGGTTTTTCTTCATCTTCATGCATCACTTTCTTCTTGTGGCCGGCTCCTCCCGCTATGCAGCCGATGAGAGAAAAAACAAAAAGCAAAAATTGGAGGGCTGACTCCGACCAAAGGGGCTACCTTATGCCTGATAGCCACAAACGGGCGGGAGATAAAAAATCGGTGAGGGAGAGCGATGGGACGCTCTCCCCCTTTCAATTACGTTGCATAAGTCTACCCATCTCAAAGAACTCTAACAGCGCGCAAGTTTGTATCTATATCGAAGTAGTCTCGACCTCCTTACTCACCAAGGAACAGCGCCTCCTCTAGAAATAACGACGCTCAAGTTAGTAAATCTAATTTATCAACAACTCGAAGCACCCAAGACAGAACAAGGACATTCGCTAACCCCTCTGGCGTTCCCGAAGGACCACTAGGGATTATCTCATCACTCAAAACAGATTTTTTTTTTTTTTTGTAGTGCGACGAAAGCCACAGAAGCTTCGTATCTCCTGTTGGACATAGTCTACGAAGTCACACACCGCCAGCCTTTACGACCAGCCTGCCAGCACGCCAGCTTAGACTACCTGCATATAGCAGTTCATCTTGGACTGCGGAACTGGGGAAGACCTCTACCGTATCGCCAGATGGCAGATACCAGGGAAAGTCTGTCTGAGGGTACTTAACGGTCAGAATGCCACCCATGACCTGGACTCGAGGAGAAAGCCTAGGAGAAGAAGCAGGGTAAGCACCACGGAAAAGGGTCCTGTTATCCTGCCGTCTTTGGCTTTTATCTTTCTTTTTTTTTTTCAACTTTTGGGGTCTTCAGTGCATATTTCATTTTGCCCCTTCTTCAATGCTGTCAGGATCCCCAGTCCTAAACGCTTATGGCGCCCGGTACTTACCATCTTGAACACTTCTACGCTATCCATATTTACTTCCTAATTAAGAGTCTTATCTAAACTACGCTCCTTCTCTTGACTGACTCCAAAAATCAATCGCTGTCTATGTGTATGTATAGATTACGTGTCCTACTCCTTGTTCGAAGCGATCATCCTTTTTGAAGTACACCAGATGAATTCATTTACTGTCCCGTAAGCGTTGAATCCAAGCAAATTATCAAATCTAGCACATCGTTTCCGTTTCGTAATACCAAAGCAAATTATACATCCAATAGATACTAGTACATTGTTGGTTGGTTTTTTGTATCAAAGTAGTGCCAGAATCCTCGTGACCTTATCACATTTACTGTATCGAAGTACATCAAATAACTGTCCGATTTTCATCGTAATTTAGTGAGAGTTTGATTGCGGTAATCTTTTTTTTTCTGCCATCTATACAAAGAATTCAGTGTAGCAATTCCAAGTTCTTAGATTACATTTTTCACAAGTATGTGTTATCATGCGTTTCCCAGTATATCAATATCATGTTCGCCTTCACCTGCTGAGTTTCCATTACATGGCGAATATGATGTCGGTATACACCGATTGTGCTCTCAGAGCATAAAGAGAAAATTTATTTAGGTACATAATGAAAAAAATTTACATGTCCTCATCAATACTCTCGTATACCTGCACCTTCTCAATGTCCTCCACCATGACCTCCTCCATGTCCATGCCCCTTTCCTACGGGGTGGATCGCGCCATGCTGTATACCTGTTATGTAAAGGGATAAGTCCCTCACTTCAGGCCTATGTCTTCCATCAGCGTAGATATTTCTTAACTTCACTTCCAGAGCCGACATTACCAATCGCGTCTTCTTTTTCGTATGCTTCAGGAAAAAGGTTCGGAAGATGTACTCCACCTCCGCATCTCCTATCACCGAGTTTCTATGATACTCCCCAGCTTTGTGGTGGAAGCGACGGCGAAGTCTGGCTAGAGTGCGAAGCTTGAGATGCTGTCTTGAGGGGGAAGAGAGGTGATTAGGAAGCGGCGCTGGTGCTGCGGAAAGAGTCTGAATTAATCGTCGTTGTTGTGATCCAGTAGCGCTGAGGAGGAGTCCACGACTATCTTCTCCCGACGGATCGCGTTCGTAAATCTCATCATCCGCAGGATGAAAGCGAACTCCTGCTGTTTGTACAATAGGCTTGTGTTTTGGAGACTGTGACGATTCATCAGTACCGCCAAGCACGAAGCGTGTCTTGCGAGCTGCAGTTAGGGGTTTGTCGCCATCGTAATCAACATCAGCACCGAAGCGAGGTGCATGTGCAGGAGAAGAAGGTGATATTGTGATTTGAGAAGAAGGACTCTCAACATGTTGAAGTCCTGGCGCACTAGCCGTTCCTGATGAGGGCTGTGACGCTGATCCTACCCCAGCAGAGGACCCAGGCGATGATGGTCCCGTGTGCGGTGAGGCTGATGTCTGAGAGGCAGCCCTTGAGAACGAAACATTTGCTAGCGATCTGCTTGTCCTACTCGCAGTCAACATGTTCTTGCTAGTACTTCTGTACACACTGCTCCGACTCCTCCTTGGCGCTATCGAGATACTTCTTCTAGGACTGGAGCTTCTAGCCCGATCAACAAGCGGTTCCGGGCCACCCTCACGCTCTTCTCGCAACTGACCACCTACAAAACGCAAGCTTGGGGTTTTCTGACCCATGAGATTACTAGAAGTGCATTTCCGGAGTAGCTTCTTACCTCCACCTGCACGCACGGACGAGGATGTTCCGCCGGTATGGCTTAGCTTCGGATGACTTGCTGTTGGTGTGCCTCTAGACTCTACTGCTGAAGACGTCTTATTCAAGGGAGGAGCGCCGGATGTAGTACTACTCACTGGCGTGGAGCCTATCGGAAACGATAATGTCCGATCCGATGTGCCCGAAGAGGAGTTACCGCCATAGGAGGACTGAGGAGAAGAGATGGACTCTGTTGTACCTTCTTGCTGTACTCCAGCAAGTTGTGGAGCTCCACCAAGATGTGGAAAACCCGTTCCAGCATCAACGACTGCTGCAGTACTACTACTATCATGTTTCGATCCAGCCATCATGTGCTCATGCATCTGTTGGTCGTAATGCTCGTCATACTCATCATCTTCTGAATCGTCATAGAGTTCCACGAACGCATCTCTGAGAGGGTTATTCAGGATGTCGCAGAGCATTGCCGTGAAGGTTTCCTCGTCAAAGGTGTTCTCTTGGAAGGCGAACCTCCGAGAAAGAGCAAGTAGAGTGTGGATTTCGTGTAGGCGGACACGCTCTGGGTCGTGGCAGATCAAGGACACACCCACTGCACAAAGCAAGAGCACTTCCTCATCTGGCAAGCGCAGGTGTCTCAGCAAAAGCGGCAATGCCTCCACCGGCAAGACACGATGGTCATGGTGATG
This sequence comes from Amoebophrya sp. A25, assembly GCA_905178165.1. Taxonomy (NCBI): domain Eukaryota; class Dinophyceae; order Syndiniales; family Amoebophryaceae; genus Amoebophrya; species Amoebophrya sp. A25. The sequence goes on along the minus strand of CAJINU010000021.1, from coordinate 390,207 downwards.
TTCGTGTTGGTCGTCGTTTCCCCTGTAGTAGGAGTTTCCCCATAGTGCAGCGGAGGTAACCCGACCTCCAGCACCGATATGACCAGGACTGTCAACATCATCCTCAAACTCATCTGTCGAGGACGAACTAGAAGAATCATCCTGCGCATTGAAAACGCGAGGATACCTCACCAAAAGAGCGTCCTTGATCCTCGCAAACGCGCGAAACTGTTTTACGAGGGAGTGGGACCCGAATTCGTTGAGGGGGTCGTCGTGACCATGTCCGTGTCCATGATGTCCTCCATGTCCATGAACGATTGCATGATGTCCATGTCCCGCATGCCCCAACGACTCCATTTGTTTCGACTGCATATACAACGACTTCGGCATACTAAACTCGCGCCACGCTCTATGTAATTGACGCTTTTCCCAAGCTGGTACTGCGTTCGTGTAGGATCGTTCTAAATGTCTGCGACTTTCTTCCCCAAACGCGACCAAAGACAACGTCAAGGTGTACACACTTGCTGCCGTCTGGATTATCGGGAACTCTTGGGCCGCGCGCTCTTCGTTTTGGCTGATGTAGAGTGCTAGCGCTTCTTCATCCGGTTCCTCGCCTGTGCGAAAGACCATGATAAAACCGGTCAAGATTGGCGGCAGAATAAACAGCACTGTGAAGATGAGAATTGCAAGCGAACAGGCGTGCAAAATCACTGGGCCATACACGTAGAGCATCATTGGAAGCCACCGACGCCACCCAGATTTTACTTGCTTCAACAACATTGTAGTCGTGCTCGAAGGAGACGATCCAGCTGCAGTAACACTTCTAGCCGTACTTCCACTACTAGAATAGTAAGCGTAAAACTCGACTGGTCCTTCTTTCAACAAGGCCACGTGCTGCGTTAAAGACCGGCACTCGTAGAGAAACAGCAGGATCAAAAAAAGCAAAACTCCGATGATACAGAAAATGAGCCAGCGAGCCTGGATTAGAGAGACGTAGTCCGTCAGAGCGTGCGAATTTCGCGAACGCTGTTTCAGAACTGCTTCTCGTCTCTTTTTGAGTTTCTCTAGTTCCGCCTCTAAGGCCTGCAGTGATCCTGCATCTAGCTCCTGGTCCTCTTTATCATGTCCGGAGGAGGTGTGTCCTTGTACTGAAGATCTGGTTTGCTTGGCAGAACTAAAGAACCTCCCTGATTGTGATTCTATGTCAGTAGGCAGAATCTGGCTTGGAGATGCTGCCTCTCCCTCTGGTTGTCGTGGTGGTTGTGGCAGGCCCCTCATAGAAGACGTCATGCTTTTCTGCGATAGCAGAGCACGTCGTTTTTCACACAGCTGTGACATCTGCTGATTCAACAATTCGCACTCGCCAGTTGTTCCTCCGCTACAGTGTGCAACTACGCTAGATGAAGCACCATGTGCTCCGGTTGTAGTAGCCCTAGTAGACGAACTCGTCGCTGCTGAAAGAGATTTCTTGCTACTCTTCGAAAGAGACTTACTTTGCAAATAATAGTTGTTTTCGGCTGATGTGTTGCTCGACGAAGCACCGGTGAACGATGCTTGTGGCGAAGCGGAAGCCAAGCTCCTATCCATGGCGGCACTTGTAGACATAAATCTACTATTAGTGCTCTCGCCAAAAGCAGTTAGGAATCGACTATCGTTAGTCATGGCACTATAAAACGCAGTCTTGTTGTTCGTCTCTCTCGTCGTCCTTCCCTGTCTATTACTTGGGTCGTCCTCATTCCCGCTATCATTAATCATCGCGGTACCTGTAGGACCAACTACTCTTGAAGACGATGAAGGGCTGAAACCCGTTTGCTCTCCTGGCCACTGAGACCTTTGTCTAGTCCCAAGAGGTTCGACGGCGCTTTCTTGGCGTGTAGTGACCGCGGAACCACTTGTCATCTCGTCATCAGACATGTGTCTTGATGTTTCAAAAGCTACGCTTTTACTTCTTCTCTTAGGAGAAGTTGTACTAGTAGTGTTTTGTTGATTGTCTTTGGTACTAGGAGAGGTTCTTGTACTATTCTTCGCACTTGTTCCTTCTCCGACAACACTTGTTCCTCCAGTTTTTTGCATGAAGTTTTCATCTTCAGAATCAGATGTACTCGTGGAGACTTCCGAGGAAGCCGCGTGCTGGGGATGTGGCCGAACGTCTGGATGTTGTTGACCTGTGATCATGTTGATGTTGTTATCAAGGCGTGCAACGGAAACGACGCCTCCGGCTCCACCACCCATATAATCCTTACCAGACAGGGAGTTCAAACTGTTCTCATTCAACATCTCCTGGTGCAGATCATGACCATCCTTTGTTGTTGCTGTTCTTGTTCCGTTACCAACTGGAACTCTAAGCCCAGCTCCATTTTGTAGTTGTTCCCTAGCTGCACCTTGCCAGGACTTGTTTTTCTTTATTTCTTCCTGATCCTCCGCGTAACGTACATATAACGGAAGCCATTTCTCCGGTACGTGGTCGCGGAAACCCAAGTGCATGTCCAACATACCAAAGTACAATTTTTTGCGCCGTTCAGGCTTACGGACTCTGAACATCTCACGCCGCAGCTTCCTCAGCCAGCTCACTAGCATAGACAACAGTCCGCAGACGATGACAGCCAGACCGAAAGTGAACAAGGCGACGATGGATGATCTTACTGCGAGACCTGTACGAACGACGCGTGGCAATGTCAACGGTGAGCAAAGTCTGCGACATTGTTCTTGGACATCAGAAGAAGCAAACTGACAACGGATCAGAAAGGGCGTAGAGCAAACTGCATCATGAGAATGTCCATCATCTTGTCCATGGCCATGCTGATGTTGTCCTCCCACAGCTTGCACATTTATTCCAGGTCGGGGTCCTCCATTCCCTGAAGTAGATGAGCCTCCAGCAGCCGGTTGTTGTGCTGGTGCAGTACCACCTACGCCACCAGGTGCACTTTTTGCGGATGACAGAAATGACGTGGCGCCAGCAACAGGAGATGATGTGGGAAATGAACCCTCAGAAGATGAAGACTCCGCGAATAGTTCAAACGGAGATGTTGAGTCTGTTGTTGATGTAACAGGCTCCTCGTCGTCGGGAACCACGAAGTTGCTTGTGCACATGTTGATGTCAAGCATAGTTGACAAAGAGCAGAGGCCGAGGAGGTTCGCTACACCAGGCGTAGCTCCGCTGTTGTAACTCTCTGATGAATGTTCTTCTTGTATTTCCGTGTGGTCAACACGGTCATGTGCTTCATCTGGAACATCATCAAGGACATATACCACACTGGGACCATGATCACTAGTAAACCTCGCGTCTTCTCCTGATGTCATCTCCCCGTCTACTTCGTCTCCTTCATCCGCGACGCGGTCTGCAGCAAACTCATTCTGAATCAAAGCCTTCGTTATCTGACTCCTTACTCCGAAAATTGGCGAAAATGCTCTTCTCACAAATGAGCCACTGCCCAACAGATACCCTTGCTTCTCTTCGACATGAGCTGCTCGCAACTGGGAAAATGAAGACGCGCTGAAACTGAAGAAGCCGGCGTCTGCAATATTCGTGGCGCCAATTTTTGCTGCCTCTGTCGGGCGGTCCAAGGGCAGCTCACGCTGAACATACTGCTCAGCAGAAGAGAATAAAGTAGCATCCTCGCCTTGATTGCTACTTCCCCTCGCATCGTTGTCCAGAAACTCAAAGCGGTCATCCACTTTAGAATTCCGATTCGCATTTCCGAGTTGAGCAGACCAAGCATCGGTAGACGAACCTTCGCCGTCGTCTGGTGCGTGCAACACCTTTTTACCGGAGTCAGAAAAGTGCAGCTCGATTCCAGGAGCATTGTTTCGAGAAGAAAAATCTATCTCACCAGGTTCTCCTCCGTATCCACCACCGAGAGACACAAGTGGAGCAGCCATGGCGTCATCGTCGTCCAGGTTGTCTACGAATTCCTGCACGAAGGTGCTTGCGGCTCTACCAGCACTGGCGACCGTGGTAGATGAACCAGAACCAGAACGGAACGAAGTAGACCCATAAAAATTTTGCCACCTGCCAGCCCTCACTTTCTGTCCTACTTCGTGTGCGTAGGACTCGAAGACCTCAGGGGAGAATTTTCGCATCGGGTACTCGATGTAGTCTAGTTCGTAGCTGAGGGCTAGCATCCAGAAAAACAGCGCAAAGAACCAGAGCGGAAAGTGGAGCAACTGCGAGATCGCAGCTGGCACGCAGTTCGCTAAGTAACGGTGGAACTCGAACCGCTGATACGCTAGGTTCTGTAGGTAAGGATGGGGGTTGGCGCCACAGGGAGGTTGAAATAGCGAAATCTTGAACAAGTGCATCTCGATCACCTCGTCGTCCGTGAAGAAATAGCCGTCTTTCAACCCTGCTTTGGTATTGGCCGTGTAGGAGACTAAAGCGACATCGTCTTCGGTTGGATCCTCCTCGAAAACGCCAGAGGAAACCTCACTTGCATCGTCTGAGTCGCTGCCACTAGTAGAGGCTGCATCTCTAGTACCAGATGGATCATCTTGTTCGAGAAGAGAAACGGAGTGATCAGAAGGTCTTCGTGTCCCATCTTCGTGTCCTACGTTCAAACTGCTTCTCTGAATATTGCTGCCGCCATCGAAGAAACTCGGGCCGTTTTTCATGGTTTTCCTATTTTGAGCTGCTAGATGTTGGCGGTGTTTATCATGGTGGTGTTGATCTTTATCATGGCCATCAGGAGAACTACTTCTACGTCGTAAAGGCGGTACATCCAAGGTTGGCTTCTTACGACAGCAGCGGCATCGTCTATCATACAAGCAACGCCAGAAGTGTCGCAAACTTCTGCGCGTGCAACAAGCTGAGCGGAGTTTGTGGCCTTCATCCTCTGAGTTAGAAGCTGAGGTGTCTGAAGCAGACGTGGAGGACCCTCCATCACCAGGATGCACAACTTCTGTATGCTCGTCACTAGAAGATTCGTCTCCCCATGAAGCCTCATCATCAGAAGCTACATCAACCTGGTTTGATGCATCATTGGTAGTAGTTGCACCTTGGTTCAACAAAGCAGAAGAAGAAGCCACAAACGGATTCGCCTGTTGCATCGACCGCCCACTGCTCGTTTGCCCCCACTGCTCCTCCTCTTGAATCATGTTCGCGGTTGTCCGTCTGACGGATAACGTTCCAGTTGAAGGGCGAATCTTGCTGAAGTGTCGACCAACTTCGACTGGGTCGCCAATTTGCTGTTAGAGCTGTCCGTAATTCATCTTTCAACTGCAACATCCTTGAAAAGTTAGTATGGGAAAGTTGTATTCCCTTAGGATTATAGATACTTACTCTTCCATTTACGTTTCAAGGATGCGCCGTCCAAAGAAGATGTATGATGAGGTGCAGCCTTAATGGTGGCTAGTTCGTGGCGGCGCTGACATCACATGATGTTCCTCAATATCGTCCTGCCAACCACGCATCAAAGACTTCATCTTGCGAAGCGTCTCTTTCACTTGGCCATCCCCATTTTGTTCATCATTCCTGTTCGTAGAAGTTGTTGGTGGATCTTCTTTACTACTTCCCTGTTTTGTTGAGCGACCGGTTTGCTTCATCGTAGAGGTAGCGGCCATGCTAGCCTCAGGTGTAGGATTTTCGGCAGAATTCGCAAATGCTTCCGGAAGGCCACCCCTTGTGGGTTCTTTAGGTTGTCCTCTAAAAGTCAATTGCTCATCTTCGTGTTGTCCAGAAGAGCTTTGCTTTCTACTTGCAGGCGACGCACCGCCACTCTTCGATCCACCATCACCGTCGTCATCATCATCGTCGTCGGCATCTTCACCTGCGTCATCTTCGACATCACGAATAGCGTACGTTGGCGGGCGCACAAGAAGCCGTCGCTCTAGAGCTTTGCACCGATCTACCTCGTACGAAATAGCGAAACGGAGATACACTGCCACAACCAAGAACGTCAACACTGTGAAAAACACCGTCTCTTCCGCCAACTCAAAAAAATGAAAAAATCCACTGTGATGCTCCGGATGAGCTCCTCCATGTTCTTGGCTGACATGACCATGAGCACCCAACGGTCCTGGAATATGGGCCAAATCCGGTGCGTGCTCATGCAAAACAGGCCTTCCGAAGAGGTAGCGGTCGATCAACGGCGACAACTTCGGGAAAGTGAACTCTAATAACGACAACAATTTCCCAACCACAGCAACCAACACGAGCTCCGACAACAGCCGATGCCAGATCCTGGTCATGTGCCACTTGGCCACTGTATGCTCCAAACCGTGAATGACAAGCTCCAAAGTAACGATAGCCAGCAAGGCAGCTGCTAGAGCTAAGATCTTGACCCTTAGATCTTGCAGAAGGTGGTGCATAGCGTGGAAGCGCTGAAATTTGATCAACTCGTGGTAGACTGGACCGTGAAGCAGTAATAGGACGTCGCGTAGTTCATCGCAGAACAGACCTTCGAAATCCAAACCACCTCCAGCGTTTCCATTCCATTCCTGATGAAGTCTTCGGAGATAGTGCAACTTGACGTAGATTCTCTGCAGCCAACGTCGTTCAGGTGGCATTAGATTTGTATTGGTGGAAAACTCCGCGTGTCCTCCACCGCCATAGGGAAACCGGCCAGCCTCGACTTCCGAGACACGACTTTGCGGTAACCGAGAACGAATAATCGTAGCCAAATGCGTCAGGCATTGACCATTTGACTCAGTTGTGAGCGGCACGGATCTGGTCCCAGTAGAGGCCGCATCCTTGCCTTCGTCGTGACCTCCTCCGCCTTGCCCTTGTAATGCGAGTTGTTCAGCTTTTTCAGTAAACGTAGAAGGCGCCGTCGTCGAAGATTCCTCTTGTTCTAATTCGATAAAGGACGCTTGACCCCTGAAATCTATTTGCTGTGCAGCATTCGCATTTCCGGCACGTCGCTGTTGCTGAGGATTGGCACGTCGCTGTTGCTGAGCCTTGCCTTGGTTACCTCCACCACCTCCTTGGACAGCTCCACTACCAGCACCTCCATGGAGCTGTCCATGTCCTCCACTTCCATCCAGTTTTAACAAGTGTTCGTATTCTGCCAAGGTTAGAGTCTGCTAGATTGCATCTCGGCCCCCTCATCTTGGCCCCATTTTTTTATACCTTGTAATATTCATGAGAAAATTACAAGGGAACAAAAGGGTACCGAGATGCCGAGAAAGATGGATACTAAATGTTGACCTTAACAAGGAGCCCATTTTTCCTAGTGCAAACCAGTCGATATTTTCCGTCTGAGCCGGACATTTGCCGCCAGTACAACCGCATGGGGGTAGAGACGAATCTTCTAATTGATCTAGTAATCCTACTCCACCATTCTGGAAAATCAATGTCGAGTACAACCCTGCGACAAAAGCTCGGCAACTCGGACGTCCCGAAATATATTCCAGTGAGAAAACATCACGCAACAAGTGACTCATCTCATTGCCGAGGGTGCGTCGAAGCAAATTCTGTTGTTCGGGTGATGAAATCCATACACAAGAACCTCTTGACGAGGCAGAAGCAGGAGAAGGTGACTCATCTTTGTTCCCAGTGGGTTTTGGGTCGTTGGCAAGAATAGTAGCCTTTTTAGCCCCAGCACGGCTGGCTTTAGGAACAGGCACTGCTTTACCACTTGCGACACTTCTGTTTGCTCCGTTGCATTCCGCTTGCGACTTCAAAGGTACACACGTCTGAGCAAACTCCTTTCGCAGTGCGAAACAATAGCCACTATTCTCTTTTCTTCCACCAGTTGCAATACCTCCAGGTCGCGCAACCACATTCTGCAATAGCCTCATAGTCAATAGATTTTTCGTTTTCAGGTCCATGGCTTCTGTGCCTCGGATAGGATCGAAGTTAGAATGCGATAAATCAGGACGTTCAGGGATCAAGGTATGGTCGTTCACCTCTCGCCACATCGTATTTGGTATAGCATCTTCCTTTACGGCAATTGGAGAAGCAGAACCTTGTTGAGCTTGATGAGCATTTTCTTGAGAACCCTGCTGAGCTTGTTGAGAATGCCCATGACCTGCCGCCATCGCGGCCTCCTTATTCCAGTTCATGCTCATTGTTTGCCCTTCCATCGCCACTGTGACAATCGCTGAAAGCTTTGCCGTCAGCGTTAGTTCCTCAAACATAGCCGTGTCGACGTGGGAATCCGTGCCCGCATCACGGAATGCTGACATGAACATGTCATTTTTCGCGTTAGTGCCTATTATTCGGTTCGCATTTGCTGCTTCAGTTAGTGCCATTTGCTTGAAAAACCTTTCCGCATCCTTGTCCTTGCCATATAAGCGTTTTTCAATAAGTTCTTTGTGTTCTTCATAAAGCACAAAGGACAGGGGCTCCTCAATCGCGCTGCCGACGATGACCCAGTAGGTGAAATACGCGGTGTAACCAATGAGCGCCAAAAAGCCGAAGACAAAGAGGATCACACACCAGCGATAATGACTCCAGACGGAGCCGGGAGAGCAGCACCGCGAAGTAGAACGACACATCTTCTACTCCTTGAGTTGATTCTTCTACTGCAAAGATTGAGAAGATTCATTCATTCATTCATTCACTCACTCATTCATTTACCTGTTCTGGAGGTATCTTTTGACGCATAAGCGAGAAGGATAAAGAACGTCTATTGGTGGGAGGGAAAGAATAAATCAAAGGAAGGTCTGCTTGCTGCAGTTACGGGATGAAATGATGAATATCCATATGGATTCTTTAGACTTGACTGTCATTTCTGTGCGTTCACTCCGAATCTAACTGCGATCATCACTAGACGTAAAAAAACCGATCATTTTTACACGTTCACTCCACAGAAGTAATACTTACCATTACCTGTCCTCTTGTTAATACCTTGACAGAGTTTCTGGCTGATAAAGATTTTTCTCAAATTAACTTAACAGATAGCGTCAACTTTTCTCATTCAGACTTGAAGGACGGATCTCTCTCAAACACTTCGGCCAAACTCCTGCGTCGGTACAGAGCACTGAAATACGAAGACAGATTCTATTTGGTTGCTTGCTCTCAGTTGCTGAGACAGTATAATTGATTCACCTCCCTGCTTCTGTGTTAGAAAGACAGGAGCATCCGATTACAATAAAAATGACGATTAATGAAGACCTTTCTGTGTATTCCTTTCATGCCCGTTGGATAAGGACTTCGCCGAGTCATCAAATCATCGGCATGCCCACATTTTGTCTACCGTAGGATAGGAATTGACTCGCCGTCCACAGGGAGAACCTGTATGCTTCAGGTTCAAGGTTGAGGGTCCACGGACTCGCGGCCAGGCCGCACCGGCAGGAACGACTTGAATCAATAATACCCTAAGAAAGCTCGTTGGCCAAAAAAAAACAGTTGCAACTAATCGAGGATAGCCTTAAAAAACACACTTGCAGCATAGCCTTGCCGGTGATACGATAGCCAATGAACGATGTCGATCATAAAGCTAATTGCTTAACTGACGATTCCCGAACCGAATAATTACATGCCCGTCTTCAATCACTTCAAATATCCTCGATCACGAGCGTTAGTGTAGATCAGGGTGGCCTGCATATGGACTTCGAGCGATATCCCATTGAAATGCGATTTTTGACAGATTGGTAGATGTGATTCCACTTATGCCAACATGTTACTTATTGCTTCGAAGAAATCATAGTCAAGTGGTTGCAACCATTTTCAACATGCGATTCATTTTACAAATGTGACTTAAATACACGAAGACAGCCGGATTCATTTCCTTATAATCATGAGCCTTTATTACGATGAACATCTCAACCAAATCAATTTTCACTTACGAAATCTACTTTTTCTTAGTTTCTCTTGCTCTTTCTTTCTTACTTACTTTCAATCATCAAAAAATACAAAAAAGCGGACCCGTACGACGTCTTGGCTATTGACAATCCAGAACTACTTAGGCGCCAAGACATGCACAAAGTTACTCACCGACACCCCGACGAGCCATCCCCCACCGCCCTCTGCTTTTTGTCTGGCTTTTTCTGCTTCCGCTTTTTCTCCTGGAATTTGGGTGCTCTCTTGCGCGGCCGCTTTTTCCCCTTCCCTCTCCTCGTGTTGTCTGAGAGCCTCGGCACGCCGATGCGTGACCCTCGAGGCCCCAGGGAGAGACTTTAGACCTCCAGGGTCCCAAGCTTCTACCTTTCCTCTGACTGTTTGCGCAGAGTGCCTTTCCTCTGACTGTTTTGCACACTTAGCCGAGGCGAGTCCCTTCAATATTCTAAACCCACTGCGCGTTTGAATAACAATCTTCGGACGTTACAAATCTTTGTTGTTGCATGATAAACTGTAAGACTTCTGGCACTTTCTTAGTGCTTGCTTCTTACATTTTTTCACTTCAGTGCCCCTGCTGCTATCGTCCGTGACTTTTGCCTAAGAAGCGATGTCAAGTTTCAATTTCTTTCCATTTACATTTTTACCTTGTTGCAATTACATCGTCTCGACTTGAGTTGTGACCTATAATCAATTCATTTCCCAAAAAAAAGCCGCTTATTAAATTCACGACAACACCCCAGTCGTACGCAATAACTATCGATTACCAAAAAAATGTGAGGTAGGTGTTCTTATCATAGACAATCCTTCTCTTTCACGTGAATGATAAAAATAATGCCTTGACTTTCCAATTACTTTTAGTTTTACTTACTTACTCTGAATGGTTTCGATTTTCGACATATTTTTTCAAGAATCCGTCATACAAATATTTCCTATCAACATGCTTCGCTCTCTGCGGAATCAAATTCTTTGATGTCCCTCTATTTCATTTCTTATAAACATTTTCCCATGCTATCAAACCTTTATGCTACCGCCGTTCGTGTACTAGTTCAATCCTTAAATACAATTTTGGTTTTCTAACAAGTTTTTTGTGCTCCCAATTTCTCTTCTTCTTAGGTCTCTACTTCTTTTTGGTTGTGGTTCATCAGGTTCTCGAAGAGTAATTCAGGTTCACTGTTTACTTGCTTGTTGTTTCTCCCCCCTTTTTCTCTCTTATCCCGCCTAGTGCTCATTTCGGGAACTTCTTACGCATGCGTCGTCGGCGCTCCCTCGGCGACACGTCATCCTTCCACTTTCGCTCCACTCCGAGTGCCAGCCAGCGTTTTCACCAATAAATCCGCGAAAACAGCCTTGGACCGCTCTTTTTCCTGAAAGTCCGCCACGCGTTGTTCCATATCGGCAAGCCACAAGTTGAACTGGTTGATCAATGGTGTCGCGCCTGTTGTGCCTTGTTCCTGGGTCACGCCATAATGTTGATAGTACTTCTTCCACACAGCATATGCACGAGCCAAGAGCCACATATGGCGGATCACCTCTTTCGCTGTAGCCTTGGCGGAGGTGGAAGCGATCGAAGTGGAAGACACACTTCGGAAGCTGGCAACTGGGACGACCGGAGAAGTCGGAGCCTTCCCTGCTTTCGTTTCGGCCTCTGCCTGCCCTGCACTTCCCACATCAGCAGCGTACTTCTTCGTCCACACAGCGGTCATCTTCCCATGAACAAAGCCTTGATATTCCTCTTCCATCGCTTCGATCAAGGTCATCGTGGCCTCTCTGGTTTTTTTCGCGCCACCCTTGATCTTGTAAGCAGTTTTCTTTGCAGCATTGGGGAACAAGCTCTCCACAACTTCCTTCGCGGCCTTGTTCATATCTGCGGAGGACAAAGACAGCGCTGAGGGAACACGATAACCGTAGAAGCCTTTTTTTCCATCATTGTGAACCTCCACGTATTTAGCTGCACCTCCATCTCCTTCTCGAGCAGGAGTAGAACCCACGCCCATCTCAGCTTGGAAAAAGGAAGTATCTTTCCCAGGCAAAGAACTTTCAAGTCTTTCGTCGAAGCCAGAAGTTGTCTCGAGGAAGCCGCCAGGTAGCGGCGGAGCAGGGGCAAACGACCCTGCTGGTGCGGCTTGCTGTTGCTCATCCCCTTTTTTTTCGCCAAATAATGGATCTTCATATCCGTGTGGGTGACGAGGGTCGCTCTTTATCTGTCGCGGATCTTCGAGACGGTTTTTCCCAAGACGATTCATCATCAGCGGCGACTCGAAGTATCCCGGTCCAATTTGCCCGTTAGTCATCGCTTCCGGCAAAAACTTGGACGCATCATGACAATTTTCCACAGCTGCGGACTGCTCCTCAGTGTTAGAAGTCACAAAAAAACTCATCTTGTTGACAGGTAAAAAGCATTTTCTCGAGTACTTAATTTTGTTGAGACCACAAGGAAGATGACCATGAAGACCATCATTTTGGGACAAGATGGATTTCAATGTGTGAACTTCCTTTTAATGTAGTGTAATTGTTCTAGACGATAGTGGATTAGTTAATCTTTATTAGATCCATAACTAACACTAATCTAATACACCCGAACATTTCCTAAGTTTTGGAGAAGGGGAAAAAGGTAAAGGAGGAAGGAGGGGGAGAGGAAGGGTAATGATCGGAGGTAGTAATCGTCTTCCTTAATGGGGATAACAAACGGCTGATCGTTCGCATCACCCGACGGGACCTGAAACCCGACAACTCGTCGCATACGCTTGGAAAACACCAGGTGTTCACGCGAGAAAAACACCGGAAAAAAATTGCCCCGAAAATCGCGCTTCTGCACCTCAACCCCTATGGGAAGGGCACCTGGCCGCCTAACTCTCGGAATGGTTGCCATCGGAGTCGGACTGTCGCCACCCTTTGCCATCTCAATCTCAGCATCGGTCAACTGCAGCATCTCGCGAACCCGATCGATATACTGTGCACGGCTCAAACCCTTTCCCCATACTGCAAACGGCCGCGCCAAAGGTTCACGACCTAGTTGGGGTAACGCAGGAGTTGCATCATCGAAGACTGCTTCAATGGTCGGATCAATCATGGTAGTATCCAAGTTAGTGGCTTCGTAGAAAGCAGCGATAGAATTCTCTGGAGGACACGAAATCACCACTTCGGCTTCCACCTGGATGCTCATCGAATCGCCCAAGCGAAGGCCGCGCACCTGCGTTTGGCAATCCTCTTCGTCATAACACAATTTCGCGGCGCCAACTTTTTGCAACAAGTCCCATGCTTGTCTCCAGCCAAAATTAGAGTAATTCATCCCAGTTTATTCCTGTCTTTCAGTTCATCTTCCCTGTCCAGGAGTCGATCCCTCGTATAATAACATGTCATCCCTGCTTATATATACTATCATGGTCTCCCTTGCATTTGGGTACAACACGTACATACGGCTGAGGGATGATCCCGATAGAGGCTGTAGAAAATCTTCCCACAGCAAGAACCGAGATTAAAGATCCAATGATATTGTTGAGGGACGAAAGCCTTAACAGATAGATCGAATGGGAGGTGTCCCTGCGGTGGGGGTGGCTGGATGTCCCGGTGGTCGTGATTGTACTTTTCCCGGAAATTTTCGTAGATCTCGTCGCGGATCACCAGCACTTTCGGGAGATAACGGTGAGCCTCTCGCGTCGGAAACAAGGCGTCCCAGGTGTCTTCTAGCCCACCTTGCCCATCCTGCAGGTGGGTTAGATTCGATTAGATGGGTACGACAGCGACTTCTCCGTATCTGCCTCTACTACGAGGACAGCAGAGTTTACGCAAGTAGATTACGAGCATACTTACTGGGGAAGAACAAATAATCATTCAATTTGGAGGTACAAAAAAAATCCTCAATTGTTCGTTACAGTACTATAAGTTATACTAGAACCTGATAAATTTCTCCACTACGTGGTCATTCGAAAGTCGTAATACATCGTATGGCTGGATATACTTTTACTTACTTCACCACTGCAAACACATTACTTTTGAAGACTGATATCATTAGAGAGAATGAGGAAACGAACTGTGTACATAATTTGCAGTAAGAACTAGAAACGTCATGAGGATCGAATACATAGATAAAGATAGATCTGATAGAAGTACCAGATTCTCCGAAATTTGACGCAGAGCATCGCCTCCATCCTGCGCACCAAGCGCTTCACGATCGCCACCCTGAGGATTCGTGTAAGCACTCAAATCGGGGGCACCGAAATATTCTGCGCTCTCAAAAATTTTCTTATCCGCTTCATCGCGCTTGTCTTCTCCGAACAGGCTTCTTTCGTAGTCGACCATGTCAACTGAAAACGTGAGCAGTTGGTAGTTTGTCGTTGTCATACTTATGGCTTATCCTGATCAGCAACGAGTCGTCTTGAGTAGCAATAGGAGTGACAATTTATATAAATACGGAACAGTTTATAAGGCTTCCCAACATAGCTGAGCTGGGCACGCTGGGCACACTGGGTCGCTGGGCGACCCAAATGTGCCAGATCTGCCGAATTGTGCCCCCAGCGTGACGCTGGGCGTCTCCAATTGCGGGGCGCCCTTCGGGCGCCGGCTTAAGAACCCCACCGGGAGTGCTAGTCTGGCGTAGGCCAAGCCAGCGACGCTGGCAAGTTTACGTTTGTCCACAAGAGCGGCGCAGCATTGCACGCATCGAGCAAAAAAAAGTTTAGTAATAGCATGGGAGGAGGTTACTTAGTCACTTTTTCAGATGTTTTTAGCTTAAAAGCGTCTACTTACTACAGTAGCCACTTTCACATCATCATTTTTGTCTGCTCAAATCCCAGAAGTGCGCACAACTCCTAGGATTGTAGAGAGTTCCAATATCGTCTGCTTCATCGCATAGACAATAACAGTACTGTAGAAGTTACACATATCATTTCTAGTACCTCTCAGTGGTCTGTTATATATCAGTTTGAGAGAAATATACAACACTGTTGTAATCACGTAAAAACGTTACCTCTCAATTTCCAGTCTTTCATGTCATTGCCTCCACCCAAGCCAACGTCAGGCCTTTGGGCAGTTTTTACCTACCTAGCTGATTGACAACTGAAGGCCAAAGCCTGGCACTCTCGTCGGTATGTCAGAGTAGTCTATATATAAGGTTTGCCGGCTCGCATGGCATGGAGTGCACGGATCGCATGGAGTTGCATGGAGCTAAAAAGGGCGCCTCTTGCGTCCCTTATGGGTCGTCGCTCCATGAGCTCCATGCTACTCCATGCACCACGCGTGCTATAAACTGCTCTGGCTATGTTATGTGTACGCCGCTAATTCCATTCTTGTTAATGACTGTAGGAACGGAGTCTGAAATTGTGTTACCCTGCTATCATGTAAATACTTAATATACTTCCTAAAAAATTGTAAGTGAAATACCTGTCACTCTGGTTTGCCGAGCTTGCGCATCCCACATGTGAAACAGCAATCGGATCAACTCTGCGTGATAAGCAGGCATGCTCATTCTGTCTGACGGCGAGAGCGAAACAAGCTGCTTCATCTGGGTATTGTCCCATTGACCAGGGTAACTGTCTTCGTCCATGTCGCCATCCATGTGAATCCTCTCCTCATCGTCGTCGTCATCCTCCGGAGAATCTTCTATAGGAAAATCAACATGACGACGGCGATCGGCGACGAGGAGCAATGTTAGAAGAGCTAGAATGGTTCTATCTCCAGCCATATCTAGATCTTCTACCTAGTACTATCATCAGATTACAGTTGTAGGAACAGCTTAGCTATGAATTCCAGTGGAGCCCTAAGCGAGCCCAGTGGAATTCATAGCTAAGCTAGCTTGATCTACTCAAGAACAAGAACAAGAAACAAAGTAGTTGGTAAAAAGATGAAGTGCTTTTCTCTACAAAATCACCGAGTACAAAATCACCTATGTTGCCTTAACGGAGCAGGAGGCGGCGCAAGAGCGAACCCCATCGCTTTGGGTGATGCAAGAATTGCTTTCTTGGCTGGGGGCGTCTCGGGATCTGCTAGAGCACCAGCGGCTGCAACATGCGGTGCCACAGGTGATGTAACCACTGGTTGCTTGGCTGGGGGCGTCTCAAAATCTAGAACTGGTTGCTTGGCTGGGGGCGTCGCAGGCGGCTCAGCTACCACTTGGGGCGTCGCAGGCGGCTCAGCTATCACTGGGGGCGTCGCAGGCGGCTCAGCTACCATTTCAAAGAAAGATTCCGCAACTCCATCAGGCAGAGGTGATGCAGGCACTCCGAGTGCAGCGATTGACGCCAAAGGAGCCTCAGCAATGTCAAGGCCTGCAGCAGGTTTCCCTTTC
This sequence comes from Amoebophrya sp. A25, assembly GCA_905178165.1. Classification (NCBI taxonomy): domain Eukaryota; class Dinophyceae; order Syndiniales; family Amoebophryaceae; genus Amoebophrya; species Amoebophrya sp. A25. Next base: position 374,227 of record CAJINU010000021.1, on the reverse strand, counting down.
GGTACAGGAAGCGCAGGAGGAAGCTCGGTGAGAGAGAGAAGTTAGAGGGTTTGACTACAACATTGCATCCGTTAGACTCAGAACATCCCCGACTTCTGTCTCAGTGGGGAATGAAAGAGTCAGGGATGCTAGAAGTGCAGGATGCTAGTGCGGGATGCTACTGCAGGATGCTATAATGAATGGGGTGGAGGAAATGATAATGATCTAATCTTGTGAAGTACTAAAACTTTTCATTTCATCAAATCCTTAAGGAAGTACCGATGATGGCGCTTTCTCCATGATTTGTCCATTTGTTGAGGAAATCCATTCTTTGAATGCGCCATCATCACCACATGCGCCATCATCACCACCCCCAAACATCGACTTCGCCAAGGGAAAAGATGAAAAGCCAGCGCCAGTGCTTGCAATGAATGCACCCATGGCATCTCCAAGATCGATGGTAGAAGGAAGCACAAAAGAGTCACCTGCAGGAGCGGCAACATCAGGAGAACCTATATCGGCGGCAACAGTCAGAAAAGAAGAAAGACCGCCTCCTGGAAAAGCACCGACGGGTTTACCCTTGGGCGTCGAGAAACCAGGCAAGGCAGGCAGCTCTGGATGACCGCCTCCTGGAAAAGCACCGCCGAGTTTACCCTTGGGCGTCGAGAAACCAGGCAAGGCAGGCAGCTCTGGATGATCGCCATGAGGAGAATCTGCAGCACCCCCACCTGCCCCGAGGGGAAAAGGGACGCTGATTTTCTTTTTGTTCCCCTTTTTAGGTGTCGAAAAGATACCACCAGCACCACCCCCACCAGCAGCCGCTGCAGCAGGCAAAGGCAAAGGTGGAACTTCAGCAGGCATACCACCATCAGCAGCAGGCATACCACCAGCGTTCGCGGCTTTAGCTTTTACCTTGGCGCCAGACGCTCGAGATCGAAGTGGCAAATTTGTCATTCCACGTTTTCTCCAAATCTTCCGGGTTTGCGGTCTCGCACGCACCAAAGGCTCCCAAGCCTTTTTAAATGCATTCACCTTGCTATCCAAATCTACCTTCTGTTCCGCATGAAGTTTAGAGCTGGAGCTACACGATTCTTTGATAAATTTTTTTGATTGATCACGTGCCTACCATTCGAGAAATAAAGTCGCTAAATACTAGTCATAGGAGTAGCAGTGATGTACCCATTCACGCGGTGTACCTATACAAGATCTTCGAGGTAAGCTAGTAGAGAAAAAATCCAATGAATCAATCCAATCTGTCAAATCAAATCTCTATCAATCTTCACGCCTGTACGAGATATGCTAAGTAGAGAAATCCAATGAATGAATCCCATCTGTCAAGCTTATTATATCTTTACACTGCTTCAAGGGATTATGCAGGTCCGTGTCCATAACAAGTCCGGCTGCGCGCTCTGCGTACCAAGTCGGGTCCAGAATGACACGACGAGCAAGCTTCAGTAAAGGTTCCATTACCCTGACCATTTGGTTCATGAGTTCGACTGGGTAATAAACGCTTTTCAGCTCTTTTCCTGGTGCATACTTATACTTGCCTGTACGAGACCCATCCTGGTTCATGACCGGTTGCAGTGGGGACTCCGTGTATCTGTTGTTGTTGTCGTCGTATATCATTAATAATGAGTTATAATATAAGCGTGGGATAAGTGCCAGTGGCTCATTAATGCCTTATTGTTCCTGATGAAGATTAGAAGATCTGATCTTCTCTATCGATCAACTTATTGTCCTTGATGCTGGGTGGATTCGTACTAAAAAAAGTAAAAAAGCACTGAAAAAATAGGAGTGCGCCGCGCCAGTGGGTGTAAGTAAGTAGATTCTTACCCGAACATGAGAAAAATCTAGTATACTGAGAAGGAACATCAACATCAAGAACAAATAAGTAATAAATAGTACCGAATATGATTGGCGTATCCTAACGAATTTTCGACGGTCCAAAGATCACCCTTACCTCCCAGATGATAGTGGCAAAATTTTCCTCCTTCGCCGGCCTTCATTAGAGCTCACGCAAAATGTCATGTGTGTCCCTGTCGCGGTTCAACATAACCAGCCAAGAGACATTATGGAATAGCCATCTTCTGAGTAACGATTGGTCGAGCACCAGGCTAGTGTCTTGGTGATATTCTTCTTCTTGGAGCTGTTCTCTCCTTGTCTTCTTGGAGCTGTTGAAGACGATCAAGGAGAACTGTTTTTGTCCCCTTATGGGACAACAATCAATTGGTCTGATTAATTCAACTGTAGCTGACCAGCTTCTGATTAATATCAATGTAAGGGCTCCTGACAGCTTTTCCAAGATCTTCAGATAATCTGAGGATGGGCAATTGCTAGGGTAAGCGGCCTTAACTTCAGGAACAACATGTCCACAATGTTGTACTTCGCTTTGCGGTACACAGCGTCTCCAGCATATGTAGCCAATCTTCGCGATTCAGTCAACAAGGTATACTGTGGTGGTTTGTAAAATAAGAAGAGTGATGAATTGTTTAGATTGTAGCCGCTTTCATTAGTCAGTCATTAATCCACTTCATTAGTTAGTCATTGTAAAATGAATATTTGGATACTGTGGTGGAGATTCGACGTGGGTCTATGCCTGGCGGTTCTATTTCAGCCTCTAGTCCAAGGAAGAAGATCCAACCCTATTAAAAACTAAAACGCACAGCTACAGTGAAGATAATGCTGAAGTGCTTGGTACTCGAATATGTTGCTCCATACGAAAATAAACTACTTACACGAACTTGAATCGTATCATCAGGTGATGACTGCATCTAAGACTTAGAGAGGTGTATATGGAAATAAACGCCATCAACATGTATGTCAGTCACAGTCCGTCGAGCTCTATCTAAAAAAAGAAACGAATGAAAAAATGAAGAAAAAGGGACTACCTATCTACTGGTGGATGTAAATTCATACCGCATCTCAAAGAAGCGTAAAGAAATTTATCATCTACATGAAAATAATAAACGCCATCAAGAAGATGAAAATCTTAATACTCCTTCTGGCAGCGGCGAAAGATTCAGGAGAGGGGAGACGAAACGGTGGCCCATCACAACTTTTTGCGATTTGAGGTCCCCAACATTCTGCGCCCGATAAGGTTTGTCTCCCAACATCGAGGCTTTGATTAGAAATTCTTGTTGTATTAACTTAAAAAATTCGGGGATGCCTACTTAATAATAACGACTAATAAGAAGGATTAATACTAAGCAGTCAATTTAGGGATGTGACTCCGTATGATCGGTATCGTCCCCATTCAATTTTTCTTTTTCATACGAGTTGTATATGCTTCTGCCCCCCGGCACTATAAGTTCTCTTTCAATATCAATACTAGAGGTTTGCAGGCCTATCGCTAGTAATAACTGTAGTAAATGAGACCCTCTGACTTGGTCCTATGTATGGATGTGAACGAGCCGCTCAACCCTTCTGCACAACCTTGCTCCGAAGATAGAAAGAGCTTTAGCATCAATGAGTTGTCTGTGTCTATCTGTATTAACGTGCCTCGATCATCGCAGAATCATTCAAGCGAAACTGTGCTCTAGTCATCAAGTTATAAACATATGGTCCAGGGCTCGGGGCTACGGTGCCCCCCCTAGCGCAGGGGGAGCCGGTAGCCCCCAAACCTTTTGGGAGCCGTCTGCCGGGACTGGAAGGCTCCCAGAGAAGTCGCGAGAGACCCGGAGGGCCCTTGCAAGTACCCTGCAGACTGCCGACGTCCTTCGCCGCCGCAGCAGCGCGCCGGGCGTGGAAGGCTTCCGGAGGCGGCAAAACGCGCAAGGCTGGACCCCCTGAGCCGTGTGGCCTGTACCCTCCGGGCCCTGCGTCATCGGCCTGCTTGCTCTTGAGACCTTCGGCGGCCTCCTCCCCCAGAGGCCTCCAGCCTGCGAGGGTCAGCAGAGGCCAGGCGGCCCCTTAGGAACATGCAGAGAGGCGCAAGGAGACGCCCGCGCCTAGTCTTGCCGCCTTCCACCACTAGAATCCGCGAAAATCAGCGCGGAAAAGAGCGCGCAGGCGTCACCCCAGGGCGATCCACAGGGGGGGGGACCGTGCAGCCCGACTGAGTCATATAAATATATCAACAGAAGCCTTAATGACAAGTGATTCAGTTGTCCTGTTGCCACGTTCCACAGGCCTAGAGGCCCATGTTGGTTCATGAAATGCACGTAGGCTCTGTTCCCGGGTTTGATAGCTTCACACATGTCGACAATACTGGGAATCTGCTTGTTCCAGCGATCTTTGTACCAAGCTTGGACGGCGCGAGAGAGCTCGAGGTGCGGTTCCGTCAATTCATCAGGGTACAGTTTCCCATCTCCAAACGGGATACGAGCATCATCTTCGTCATCGTCATCGTCATCTTCACCTTCATCATCATCGCTCTCAGCAGCCGCGTCAAAGGCTGCACCCAAAGCTAAAACTGCGTCATCAGCGGCGTCAAAGGGGGCCACCAAATGGTCAACTGGAGCTCCTAACCCCGCAAGAAAATCGTCTGCACCATCGACAACGTGAGCAATCCCTTCGACCTTCCCTATGTTAGAGGTAGGTTTTTGGTGCTCGCGGGTTCCCCCGCTTGTTATGCCTTTCTCATCCTAAGGGAGAGAGGCATAAAAAGCGGTAAGAAAAGCACCTTAAAGGTGTACCCTTAACTATGGGACTCAGTCCACCTCCAATCGGACTGATCTCATCGTGGTCCTCCACGGCTGGTGATGCATCAACAACAACATCATCCATATCAAAAGCAAAGAACAAGTTGGCCGCAAGGTCCTTTTTTGACGCATCAGGCTTCGGAGTTGAGGCATCTGCAGGGGCGGGAGCAGCGTCGCCAGCAGCGGGGGAGCCAGCACCAGCGCCAGCTGCACCATCTCCAGCACCAACGCCAGCAGCAGGAGCCATCTTTTGTTTCTGCAACAGCTTCATAGCCATGGCTTCCTCCATCGCCATGACGCACAGAGAAAAACGCATCATCTTGCACTACGATAAGTAGTTAGTTACTCCGAAGAAGATTAAGATATGCGTTAAAGTACACGTACTTAGTACAATTTTTCAAAGAAACGAAGAGTGGTAAAACTTGAGTGGTAAAACTTGGAGAGAAAACGGAGTGGAAGTTGAAATGTTATGGGGGACACTCAACAACTTATTCGCGATTTAAGCTTCTTAAGAGTTCGCAAACTGTTTGTTTTGGTAGGATGTGGATGGAAGAGAGAGGACCATGTTAGCGACTACGTTTAAGTACAGTAGCACTCAATATGAAAGTAAGTAGGAAACAGTCAGTCAAAGTAACAGATGAATATCAATCATTGAAGATGACAGCCACTGTTTTACTCCCTACTCTCGCTCAACAGCAAGTTGGACAGAAGCATGAGCATCACAAACTCTACTTTTCTTCTGCTCTTGACAGATGAGTGAAAATTTTTGTCGTTCTATTCAAGCAGCGTCCTTCTCACTCTCTCATCGTGCTCCAAAACAGAAGTGATGGCGTAGAAGACAGAAGCTCTCCCTCTCGCATGATCTCACAAGTGCTGGCTACCTCGCATGATCACACAAGGAAGTGATTGCAAGCTCGCTTCTGACACCCGACAGATATTCTCAGTCAAATCACAACAGAGATATGCAACTCACGCGGCGTAGTAGAGCTCTATTTGCAAATTTTCTCAGACAGAGACGTTATCTTATGCTTTCGAGGAACACGAATGACAGAGAGATAAACAAGCAAGCTAGTCCTGTTTGTTCGAGACTTTCTGTAAGAAGTCAAATCAATGATGACGTTTCATGTTGCTTTATGGTTGGTAGGTTCTTCGAACAAAATTGAACAAAAATTTTTACGCACCACACAAAAACCGACGCTGCCATCGGCATGCTCCGATCCCTGCTCACGCAGTTGTGGCAAGTTATGCATGTGTACTTTTCCCCATCCTCCCAGACCTCCTTGGCTCGTACGACCTTAATTCACTATCACTTTTCACGACGTATCGATCTAAGAAGATGAAATAGAAAGCCAAAGATTATTGCCAAACAAAGGACGGTCCACTAGCCAGTGTGAATATTTATCGTCTTACTTTTCTCTCTTTCAGGATAACATGACAAAAACCCTCACAGCATCATAACGCAGAAATTGTTGGCTTTCCCACTTCTGAAGAAAGGCAAAAATCCCACGAGTGTCCCTCAAACCAGGATCCTCGAAGGCCCTTGCAGCTCTCATCAACCACGCAAATCGGCCACGAGGGTCGAACTGGGTCGGAACTACCGGAATCTCCACGTGTCTTAGAGTAGGTAGTGGAATGAAAGCAGAGAGAGAAGCTGATGGAATTGCTAGTCGTAGCCTAAGACCACTGTGCACTGTGTGCTCAAAAACAAATAAAACGATGTTGAAGACTTGAAAAAAGATATCACGCAAAAGACCTTCCAGAAAAAGCTAGATGAAGTGCTCTATTTTTCCACTGCATATTGTAACCAGCATACTGTCATCATATTTTGCCTTAACTTTCTCATCTCCAATACCTGGCGACGAAACGACAGGCACACGCGGGCACAGGTTGCTGATCTTTTCTGTTCTTAGAACAAGGGGCTTTGGGTTGTAGTGCAAGATAGAAATGATAACTAACTGCAACTGTGGATCGTGATTGACATGAAGAAGCTGAACAAATGCCTCAAATTGCTTTATAATTGTATGATTTCAACATAGCGCCATAACCCTCTTCCACCTTCAGAAAGTACTCGTAGTCCGTCTATCTCATCCTTTGGCTGTAAGACTCCACCTGGCACGCGCGCGCCGCTAAGCCTGCGCTGCTTTCGTGACTCGACTATCTGTAAGGCAAATCGGTCACGAATCGGAACTTTCCGCAGGTCAAGAAAGGTTTCACGATCACCCTCCCCACTTCCACCTTGTTCCGCTCTTTTCTTTTCCGCTTCTCGCCTTTCACGCGTTGTCTGTGGCAAGGCAGAGGCATCCTCCTGCTCTGCCATTAAATTACGTGCAAACTTAGGTAGCTGCTGTCTATACCTTGTCCGCAACTTCTCAGCTTCAGCTACACAGCGACAAGGACTACGGAATTGTCCATCTACTGATGCGTCGCTCTCCGCTAAATGTACTGGCACACCGGCACCAGGATCCACAGAGGGCTCGCGCAAGTCAGACATGCGCTGCACACAGTAATCCCAATATCGACCTGGACTCTTGATCAATATCGCTGCTGTGCTAGGAGGCTCATCACCCTCGCCAACCTGAGCATCGTCAAGAGCTCCTCCTCCACCTTCTATAATACCGTCACCACCTGGAGTATTCCTAAGATCTTTGTACAGATTGTGATCTGCCAGTGTAGGATCTGTCTCGAGAAGTCTTTTTTGAGTTCCGGATGGAGGCCGAACGACGCACCAGGCAAAATCCGTTCCCTGCATAGGTCGACAGCGACTCTGGCAAGGCATCCCGAGAATGGAGTGGTTAGAGAAGCCAGAGGAGAAGGACGAGTTCATGTTCAACATGGTCACCTCCCTTGTTCAAAATCCTGCAATTAGACAGTTTGTCCATATTAGAAGATGTCTCTGACTCTCTGTTGACCAACACCATAGACAAAACCTGAGTCAGAGCAGGATGAAGGATGAAGAAGCACCATAAACTTCTCCCCGCTCGAAGCGGACGCCCCGTCAATTCCCACATTGCCTCCATCAGCAGTCGGTTTTGCTGCTACTTGGTCAAAAAACGGCAACATGGCCGGATCCAGCAGCTTCAAACTACGACCGGCCAAGATACTCGACGTGCCACCTGATGCAGATGGCGCACCAGCGGCTGACTCAGACCCGGAACTAGAAAGAGGCATGCGCCGCAAAATACGACCTAGCTGATCTATCTTGTCCAATAGCTGTGTTTGAATCACACGAGTTAGCTTGCCAGCATTATAGCTGATCCGCTCGACTGCACGACGACCGGGAAGGGATTTTAGGACCGGGATTAGATTCTTGTCTTGCTTGTTCGAAGTAGAAGATGAGGAGTTTTTCTTTTCATCTCCAACATTTCTTGCACTTTCTTTCAGTTGTTGATCTCCATCACCGTCACCAGAGGGCGCAACACCTCCTCCCCCAACACTCACATCATTTCCTCTTCTAGCATTCTTCCTCTTCAACGGCACAACCTGATCACTATCCGCCATCTCATGTCTATACAGCGTCTCCACAGCACGTTTAATCGGCTCAAACGCAGTCTCCAAGTCCTCCCGTATCGTTTTTCGCGCTTGAATTGCGATTTTACGGGCTTGCCGCACATCTCCCATGAACTCGGAACGATTGGTTTCGCTGGCTGCATTTCGCATCCATTGCTCAGAGCGATTTTGTTGGAAATACTCTGCGATGAGGCGGCCTAAGTGCTGAGGAGATCCCCCACCACGGCCACCACCGAGGCCTGGCACAACAGCAAATGACGTCGTGAAATCTTGGTTCATAATCATGATTTCTAAGAAAGTGATGCTAACAGTGTGTGGTAGTAGTTTCTGATATCTAATCAGGTTCGTTTTTCTGAGTGATCGATGTATGGGAAGATGTTCTAAATGTGTGATGATGAGGCGATAGTTAAACACCAGACAAATGAAATGTGAAAACTTGGCACGGATGCGGCGAAGTCGAGGTTCAAAATAGGATTTTTCCTCGAAAACAACGGTATGCGAAAGGACTGCATGCGCGAGTCGAACGATGCGACAGAAGTCGCCGAGTCAACCCGGTGGAAGGCACTGAGCAGCAGTATGGACGGAATGTTGCCCAGGTCAGTATTCCGAAACTGTCGACGGGACTACTTAATGCCAAGCTTCTCTTCCGAGGAAGGGCCCGGTATTAATTTGGAGAAAATATGAATCTTTCTTGAAGATTCAGAATCTTTCACACTTTAATATTACTATGTTGTCAACGTCAATTTCGGCATCAAGTTGCACTCCTTACTTGTTGTGCTGTTGACGCATTGAAAAACTTCTGCGGTAGTTCTTTCATATTAGGTAGGCTAGCTCTTCGGTCTACCCGCATCCGCCAACAAGTCGTAGAGTGAATGTGGGGTCAACATTACAGTGACCAGGTTGGACACACACAAAGCACACAGCATCACCACCGAATTCTGGCCCTGAGGATGGAGGTGATCGCGATGACGATGAGAAGATGTGGATATTAAAGATGAAGAAAGTTATGGAGTATAATATATCGCTTCAATGGAGAGTTGTATCGAAATTGATCATTTTATGAGGAGTTAATGATGATGATATATGCACCCAGTATTTGTTTACGGGTGTACTTCATCAATCCTGAGGCTTCTTTATGAGTTTTCTTCATCAATCTTAGAGGCTCTAACTCTGTAAGTGTTGTATTTCCATTCTTTGTAATACCTGCTGAGTGAGTTCGAAGATCAGGAACGCCACGGACAGCGTTCTGGTAACGCTGCTGGTAAAACACGCTGCACCGACTACAGCCAAAACGTGTGTGTTCACGAGACTGTGCAACGCTGAAGGAGATGTTTGAGCGCCTCCCATGTATGTCGTCGAATAGATCCCTTGCTCCAGCACTGCGCTAACAGTACGGCCATAAAGCCTTCCCAAGACCGCTCCAGCAACAAAGCAAGGTACGAACATGCCCATCGGAATCGGAAGAAGTAAGCAGGTGCAAACGCCTAGTGTCTTATGATTAGAGGAGTGCTTAAGTACAACTTTTATTTTATGTACCTGTTTTTAACGCATAGGCATACTTCGAAACACCAAGGCACTAATCATCTTTTTTTTTACCAATCCAGCTCCATAATCAAGCAGAGCAGCAACACCAGTGCCGTTGAACTCACATCACCAAGGTTCAGGCCTAGGAAGAGCTTCGTAAGCAAATCTCGGTCCGAAAGGTCTACATTCGGATATGTCTCAGCAATCACGCGCGTTATCACTACCAGCACCGCCGCGAAGACGCACATCAAGAGTTTCTTTCTCCTGCTGTCGGAGGATGAGGAGGCTGAGGAGGAGGATGAAGAAGTGTAGTTTGTGCTAGTCATATTTCCCGGAGAAGTAGTTGGAGAACCTGACGTTGAGAATATCCCTGAAGATTTGAGCACACCCCGTAATCGCAGAACCCATTTTAGAAGCGTCAAGTGCGCAAAAGCTGCCAATCCACACACAACAGCGAGACCAAAACAGGCTGTCGCTTCAGATGCACCATGTGAAAAAGTTGGGAGGAGTCGAACTTTCTGAATCCCCTGATCTTCCTCGAACAGGGAGATCGTTGAAAACCCCGCGAGCATGCGAAAGGCGATGCAGGTACCGACTACACAGGTAAAGGAGAACCAGATAGTGTCGCCGCCAGCAATTGGTACTGAGCTCACCTCGAAAGCGAAGAAAATCGCAGAAAAAGGAACGCCAAACACTGACATTACACCAGCAGCTGTCGCACCTAGCAATGTCAAGCCCATCTGCTCTTCTAAAACCTTGCGGTCCTTATTGATTGTTGTAGTTTGGAAAGCTTCCCTTCTCTTGACAAAAAGAGTAGAGGCGATGATGGCTGAAATATGCACCAGAGGGCCAAGGCGACCAACTGGTAGTTCTGCAGCCAAAACAAGAAGCAAACCTGCAGCGCGCCGCAAACCTACGTCGGCAGAAAAATAGGATCGCAAAAGCAGAAGTCTAGAAGAAGGTCTACTAGAACTCCCTTCCTTCAGCTGCGTCTTGTGCTCATCCCCCTGCATTGCCACATCCTTCAGACCTCTAAGACTGGTGCCCCCGTCCACCATCTGGCAGCTGTTACAAGAATTATAAACCTTGTCGCCTTGTTGTTCTCCGAGAGACTTATTCTGACCCTCTGCTTCCATCTGATTTTTCCCATCCCCATGAGCAGAGGCTCCAAGTAAAGCAGCACGTAAGAGAGGGATACCGGTACCCTGTGCAAAGGGGTAATCCCAACATAGGTGTATCGCAAGAGCAACATACAAACTTCTCAGCCAAATCCTGAGTAGGGAGACCAACCATGACGACGTCGTGACAGGAGTCGCTGGGATACTCGAACTCGAAGATCCTGTCATAGCTAGTTCAAGTGTCGTAGCTAGTTCAAGCGTCGTTGTGGACGTTTCGAACGAAGTGTCATCACATAGTGCTTCATTAAGCAAACCCCTTTTGTTCCTACAGGCAGCTCCACCTTTTCCTACAGGCAGCTCTGATGGCGTTGCAATAAACGACGCAGGAACGGCTCCTCCCTGTTTTACAACTCCAGAACCTCGTAGACCTCCTCGAGATGAAGATGAAGTTCTGGTTGTACTAATTGCGCGATCCACTGAGGCCAGAATAGCATCTTCGGCACTGCGAACTAGCTGCAATGAAATCTCAAAACTATACGCAAAAAGTCCGACTGCGAACCCCACACAACAAAGCAGACACCAAAACTCCAAAACAGCGTGTCTGCGTCCTCCGGAACCTAGTCCTAGCGACGAAAAGGTAAAGATCATTTCAACACCACATTCTCTACTAGTGGATGTAGAACCAGGCTTGCCAGTATCTCCTGGACCACGCTCGAGCAGAATTTCCGTCTCATCCTCGCCGAAAGATTGAGACGGAGTTGTAGCAGGAGAACTAGCTGCATCTCCATATCTGGTGTATGCCGATCTACTTGTGCTGGAAGCAGACATCTTCTAGTTTTAAGTGTTTTCTTAAAAATTCGCTCTTCGGGTTCATTGAAAGGACTTGAGACACCTATAATGTTTTTTGTTGGTCCGATGACGCTCCACTCATGGTGATACAATACAATATAATGCAATGCAATGCAATCTCGCACAGAGTTCAGTGCAGACTGTTTCAGACAGATTTCAGTTCTGACAGCAAGACGCTAAATTCCGTCAATTATCAACGTAGTCGCAGGAATCTTCAAACGAGAAATGATAAGAATGTGCGAAAAGTCAAATCTTGTCTGACTGACTTCTACTTAGAAAAAAACTTAGGAATTGGGTGTGAGCCTGTCACTGCTACCGAGCAATCAACAGATTAGAGACCGACTCTTGCTTCGTGTAGTACGTGAGCAGCAGACCACCAGACCGACAATTCAGACGCAGATACACAGACTCATCTGTCGAGAGCCAGATATTCATTGTTAGGACGGTGACATTTGGAAGCTCAGGTTCAATCCTTACTTTGCTCCTCTGCGAAGCAACCGATAAAACGCTTTGACTTTCGTGGAGGCGCCACGAAGTCGAATAGCGGGTCGGCACGCTGTTATCGTGAATCTACAGGACAAATAGCTGTATGTACATTCATCAATCTTCATAGCCTCGCCCGGGATAGATCCTGGTGAGCATGCATGGGGATGGGTGTCGAGCATCATTTGGTTTACAGCCTCACTTCCTACTACTTCGAATTATAAGCAAGAACTAAGATAGAAAAAGAACTCGGTGGATACTTGTACAACAATCTTGAGAGGGGAGCAATACCTTTCCTACACTATAATAAGGTCTGAGACTGGCCAGGTTCTCAGCTCACTTGCCAGAGGCCAAACTTTTGACCAAAGGCCAAACTTTTAAAAAAATCTCAAATCTTTTACCAAAACCCAAACTTTTGAAAAAGCCCAAACTTTTTGCCAACGCCCAAACTTTTGAAAAGTCCCAAACTTTTTGCCAAAGCCCAAACTTTTGCAAAGCCCCAAACTTTTCCCAAAAGCTCAAACTTTTCGCCAAGCCCCAAACTTTTGCCAAATGCCAAAACCTTTCCCAAGTCCCAAACTTTGCCCAAAAGCTCAAACTTTTCCCACGTCCTAAACTTTGCCCAAAAGCTCAAACTTTTGCCAAAGCCGAGCCCAAACTTTGCC
>CAJINU010000021.1:194698-360185 GCA_905178165.1 Amoebophrya sp. A25 | reverse complement strand
CACACCACCACACCCACACACCACCACACCCACACACCACCACACCCACACACCACCACACCCACACACCAACGGGTGGGCTTTTCTACCCACAGCCCCACGCACTCCGTTCCACCCGCGTACGGGTTTGCCCGCCCACAAACGTGCCGGGCGTGCTTGTTTCAAAGGCCTAACGACATGGCCGGCGACTTGTACATAGTTGGTGACATCCCTATATTTGATAACAAGACTCATTGATTGATTGTCATCCTGAGTGGTACTCCTCGACCACCGGCAGGACGATACACGACCACCGGCGGGACGATGATAACAAGATTCACTACAAGTACAACTTAGATTCCAATTCTTAAGATAAATTCGATGGCAAACAACTGCGTGGATTACTTCGCTTATCTTAATGTAAGAGTTTGGAATAACATATAGGCGCTTGCAGAAGTAATGTTAATTGCATAGATCTTACATTAATTCTGCCAGCGCCTATATGGAGTTCGTAATCTTGGATCTTTGTAAGAACAACATGCATGGTTAATATGAATAGGAACTACGTCAACATATTATTATTATTATATGTGGAGAGCCCTCATACTAGCCAACTCCGGACAGGTACTACTCGAGGACTATGTGGACATTGTCAAGTACAAGAACTACAAAGAACAGCAACTTTTCTCCTCAAGAAACCTTCTTTACTTCGTTTTCCCACACTCCCCTCCCGGTCGATTTGGGTACGCTTCCATGTGCTGCGAAGCAATCAACTTTCCGACACTGTAGCCAACCCACGATTTGAAAACCTCATGCCCAAAAGGCAAGATGTTCAGCAAGTGCATGGAAAGTGCGTGTCCCCAATAGGCGCAATGTATGCCATTGACGCGGCCAAGAAAGCGTACGATGTTCGCACAGAAATGCTCTACGTGGCACCCTTGCATCCAGCAGACCGGATCGCGCATCAGGTATTTCGTGTTCTCGGTAAAAACAGCACCAGGAGTGATGTTGGGGATTAGAGAGCGGCACCAGTGCTGTGTGTCTAGTAAAGCAAGTGCTGTGTGTCTGAACGACAACGAGACACCTCCAGATTTGAAATTATAGGTTACAGGTGTCATTAGGTGTCCAATTGCAATTCCATCACCTTCACCAGTCTTAACAGAAAGTCAAATTCGTTCCCGTATTCCGCCATGACGCTGTTGGCGTGGTAGAATCCGAATTGATTTGCTGCCTCGTAAACGGCGAGGTAGGGGACGGTTAGCCACGGTTCGATCTGGCCAACTGCTAGGAGTGAACCCGGATGATGCCCCATGGCAGTGATGAAGACAACAGCGGAGCTGATAGTACAGGTTTCTTGTCAGAGTAAATCATCTATTCGACTTAGCTGAACGGAATCAAGAGGCACAACAAAACAAAATCATCTATTCGGCCTGATTCATCTGGAAAAGTCAGGTGCGAAAACTAAGTTTAGCATCTATTTCAAAATTACGTCTTCTTCTCCTCCGCAACTGCATTGCTCGACGATCGACTCTTAAACTTTTTCAGAGCAATTTGCGTCATCCTCGCTTGCGTCAGTGCACCTACTGAGATAACCTGCTCAATCTGCTCCTTCGGGAACTCATGATACGGGTCCCATGCAAATCGCTGGCCCACATTGTTTATCAAAACGCCCACATCTAATTCTTCAAAGGCAGCTTCGATCGGTGCGAAGAAGTCACTTTCTTTTGCTGCTTCGCCAAAATCGCATAAGATGGTGCGCACGTTGGTTTCGGGCTTTGCGCTTGCTTCTGCTGCTGTGACTGTGACACCTGTAGTTGCAGAGGACGTTATTTATACTCTGTCAACAATAAGGAAAACGAAATTGCAATTATCAGTACGACATCTTACTCTATGCCGCGTCCGTAGACAGAGTCTTCGCAAATGATTCATTGAAGAAATACACTCGGACATGCGGTTCATCATAATGCCCCATTCAGTAATGGCAGGACAAAACAGTTCCAGCAGCAAAAATGTTGGTTCATCTCTGAAAATAGCACTTTTTTCCTCGTCCTCCCCAAAACTCCTCATCTCTGCTTCCTCCTCCTTGCTCGAGTCCACTTCCCCAGCCTTTAGTCTTCCAGCAGCGATATCTATGCACTCTTTTTTCGTCTTTTCGCATCCACTATGGCCGATCAGAAGCAGGTTAAATCCCAACTCCGCAAAATGATGCGCTAATATGCGGCCCATTCCACTGCTCGCACCAGTAATCGCTACATAGGTCCCAGGGCCGCCATAGCGCTCGAGCAAATTGCAACGCTTCCGCATCAGGAAAAATTTGTAAACGCCACGTAGCGTAGCGATTGTCAGCATGATCAGTTGATAGATGAACATGGCAGCGAAGGTGCATACACAGATGCCGGATTCGCTAGTCCACAGGGGTCTGAGGGTACTAGCATTGTCGTCATCCGGCAACCAGAAGGTGAATACATCCGACATCTTGTTGTTTCTTCCCTGCTAAGTCGATGAGATCGGATCGTGAACGAAGAGTGATTTGTAGAAGGACGAACGGTGATTCACATGTGGTTCAAAAATACTCTTACTCACATGATCGTGATTACAAACATGATTAACATATTATAATTATTGTAATCATTTTCCGGAATCAGAATGAACTTCGAAGAAAAACTTGTGCGAAGCTTAGAGGGGTAAGGAGGATAGGAAGGAGAGTTTGACAAGTGTCTCTGATGACGGTGCGGAAGTCTAGCAAATCATGGCAAGGAGGGTCTCGACGGTAGGTAGTACGGCACACTCAAGGAAGAACACTGAGTCGCTCAGTTGTAATCCAACAGACTGCTGGTGCTGATGAAGTCGAAAACTGTGAGGAATTATAACTACGGGAAAGCAGTGGAGTGCATCGAGAGAGGACCGACAAGAGTCTGAGGATGCCACCGATGACTGAAGGTGAAGGCTTGACGGATTCATCAATGACCGATGTGCATGCTTGATATTCTTTTACTCGATGTGCGGCACAACCGATGGAAGAGCAACTTGTTCTCACTGTCCACTTATATCCAGGTCGATGACATGTAGGACAACGACAGGCATCGAACGACTCATCTTTCTCTGTGACGAGTCCTTCCTTAATATGGTTGTAAGCCCTTTGGCAACAAGTCAATTGATGCACAGATGTGTCATATTGACGCTATCTTCATGTGGGCAACATGTTGCTCTTCAGAGGCAGCTTTCATTTGCTGTTCAGATATAGATATACCTACTCGAATTCGATCGTAATCATGACATCAGTTTTACACTTGCCTCTGGTAACGCTATGAATCGTCAAAATATGAGGAGCTCGCAATTAGCATAGCTATGATGACGTCAAAAATACAGAATCGAATTCCATCATTCTAGAATTCAGGTATGTGTTGTATAGTTGCATTTGAAGTCCAATCATAGTGCTACATGTACAGATTGTTCGTATACAAGTCAATACTCGGTGTTCAATTTCTTTTACCATTTCGGCTTCTAATATGACTAAACAACACTTTTGATTGATTTCTGACGGACATGCACTCAAATCTTAAACTCGATTTTGTTCTTCGTTCGAAACTTTCATCTTGCAGTTCTCGATGCAGTTGAAGTGTGCTATAACACCTCAATCTACCTAGTACAGTACACTGAAGATGTACTTTTAGTCTTACTCCGCTACGACCGCGCCATCTTTTGCTCGCCTAATCGTCTTCATCTCCTTGACGTCCGTTCGAAGGCCTCTCATGGCACGCAGAATTAGACCTAACCGTTTTTAGGAGGCAGTATTCGAATGATGTTAATTAGTTATAGATGGATTCTTGTGGGAAAGCTACGTCTTTAAATTCCTGTGCAAGCAGAAACTGTTGAGTTCTGTTGATAGTTACTTGAAGGTTTATCCTCTTGTATCTTCTTCTTCTTCTTCTTCTTCTAGTTTCCTCCTTGGAGAAATTTGCTGAAGAAGAATCAAAGACAAAGAAAAAGATTCTCTAGCAGGTGGTCGTTCATAAAAGCAGATCCACATCTGATGCTGACTAGCAATCCTAGGATGGGAAAATCAGCAACAGATGTGGATCTGCTTTTTTTACTTCGTTTTCCCACACTCCCCTCCCGGTCGATTTGGGTACGCTTCCATGTGCTGCGAAGCAATCAACTTTCCGACACTGTAGCCAACGGACGATTTGAAAACCTCATGCCCAAAAGGCAAGATGTTCAGCAAGTGCATGGAAAGTGCGTGTCCGTTCATAAAAGCAGATCCACATCTGATGCTGATTTTCCCATCCTAGGATTGCTAGCTCTGTTCTGCACTCGCTTCTGAAAGCGCCAATCATAGCCCTCATACTTAGCTGCACGCGGGTTTCGGATGCAACATGCAAATTGCGAGGAATTGTTATTCATCGGGTTCATTTGCCCGATTCTGATTCATTTGTTGGTGGTTGATGTGGTAACTAATGGGGGTAAAAATATGGGAATGAAAGTTGTGGGAAGGAGTTGTATCTATTAGGAAGGGAATATGGGAAGCCCCGTTACCACTATTTATCTATTAGGGATGCCCCCCCTTCTCTATATCTATGAGGGATAGCCCCCTTCTCTATCAGTTACGCCCCTTCTCTATATCTATGATAGATATCCCCCTTCTCTATCAGTGACCCCCCTTCTCTATATCTATTAGGAAGGGCGCTTACCCCCACCTTGCGGTAATACCCCCCTTCTCTATCAATGTGAACAACTTGTGATGGAAGAATTTGTATCTATTAGGGATTCAGACGGGTTTTGCTTTTAATGAGTTCAATGCTACGTACTTAGCTCGAAAAAAATACAGTATTGATTCAAAGAACCATATAAAAACAAGCAAATAGATACCTGAAATATCCACACGTTGGTGAATAGAACAAGGAGCCATCTGTCACTTCCCACATATCGTTGGCTCCTCTGCCTGGTTCTCCCATATCAAAACTAGCCTCACTGCCACCGCCATACTTGAAGGAGTTTGGTGTTTCATACCCATTCTGCAGAGTGCCCGCACAGTTGTGGACGTTGCCTGTGAAGGGTTTGGAGATGAATGGGTGGGAATGGGTATGGCAAATGGAAACTCGATGAATGATCAAAAAGTGTGTTGGGTGGTTGTTCATTGATTCTAGCACGATCAGAAAACAGAATTGGAGATGACGGACCCAGTAGGAACACAAAATTTCCATGTGAATTTCTTCGTCCTTCCTTGCGGTAATGAAAGAACAGTACTTCTCGGTTTCCTCGGGACCAAGTAATGCGCATTGTAGTCAGCGGAAGCTGTGTCTGACAGTGTTTGTTGGACCGGATCCCTGCATTTCGCGCCTCGCCCTTCTCTCGCTAGCTTAGCATTCCATCTGGCACGACACTCGGTGTCAGTAACGTCTTGCCAGAAACGCGCTGAATACCACATTTTTTTCCTCTAGAAAAACTAGATTGATAATACACTTCTTGGTGAAGATCGCAATACTGGTTACAGCTAAGCAGGTTGCGGTTAGTAGAAAACTTAAACTTTTTTTGGTGCAAGTAGAGTTGTACATGTTTGTGCTATGGGTAATACACTTTTTTTGGTGCAAGTAGAGTTGTACATGTTTGTGCTATGGGTAATACACTTGTGCACAAGGGTCAGGAGGTGTGGGGGGAGAGGGATCACAACCTGAATCAAGAGAGAAAAGCAAAGGCGCGACATAACCTTCCTATGACCGATGCCGTTTAGAGTGAATTCACAGACATTTGCACTAACCGATTTGAACGACTTTGATGAGACACCGATCCGTTCTTTATTCTGCTTTAGCATCTCTTCTCGTCCTCAACCCATAGTCTCATATAAATGATAATATCAAAACCATAGAGCCCATTCCGATATTTTCGAGCAGCAAAACCGAAATCATGAGGACGGCGATGAAGTAAAACACTTTTATTCTCGCGCGGCTTTTACAATTACAAGCGCATCAACTTCCATGCCTCCCTGTAAAGTTTGAAATTACCTCGCCCTTGCACTCACGTAAAGAAGCCCCAATAGCGCTCCCCTTAGTGCAAAATGATGTAACCATGTCATGTACAATGTCAGGTATGCGTCCCCGATAATTGTAACAGCAGGTTGTAACTCTTGACTCTATTACTAATTACTGTAATACCTCGCCCTTGCACTCACGTAGAGAAGCGCCAATAGCGCTCCCCTTAGTGCAAAGTCAAGTTTCCTCGAGTTGAAGGCAACGGAGAGGAAGCTTGCGGCTAAGAGTGCTGCCACGGGTTCCGTTGGTAGCAGGGATAAGAGGAGTACAACGAATGCATGAAAGACAACATAGAAGGAATAGGATGTGCGTCGAGGCATGATGTTGAAGATTTCGACTTTTGGCTTGCTGTTGTTGGTGGTCGTCGGTTTTTCAGCTGCTTGTGCATTTTTTGCTTGTGAAGCAATGACTTCTCTCGCTGTACTCCCCTGCCGCTGAGCGTCTAGAACTGGCAATCCCTGAAGTCGTACCTCCTTTTCCCTGAATGATTCGAGCAGAAGCCTCTTCAGGTTAGCTCCAGCCTGCTCCGGTGATTTTGCCTTGTCTCCATCCTGATTACGAATACACCTCTTCACGTCACTTGTACTCCACTTCCGCATATGAAACTTCACCAGTGCAGGGGCATCTCCGTTCTTGAACACACTCCCCTCGCTGGGTCGTCGATTACAACCTTCGTAGCTAACGGTCAAGTCTAGAACTTCTACCACTTTTTCTCTGTTGCGCTCTCCCATTGCTTCTAGTACCTCATGCAACCCAGCATGTCTAGGAAGAAGCACGTTTTCCAACAACTTCTTGGAAGGTGCAACTCCACAGGCCTCTAGAGTTTCGCGCGCGGCAGTGCTTTTCTTCATCTCAGTACTACTAGTACTATTCTCAGTACTTCTGGAAGAAGGTCCACCTTCAGATTGCTCAAGTAATTCCACTTGAAACTTCTGAGATCTCGCAACTGTGTTCTCGCTCAAATCTGTTCCTTCTGGAAAGATTAGGAGTGTGATTCCTGTGCCTGGTGCTTCATCCAGTATATTCTCCCGTATGCGTCTCAAATCACCCGCAGCGTCGTTCCTCTTCAAGTGTATGAATCGAAAATTTTCGCATGCCCACCCGAAAAACGGCAATCCGCGCATTCCTTTGGCTATCACTTTCAAACGAAATAATTCGTCGGAAGTACTCGTGAAAGTAGGAGTTGCACAACTACTAGATGTTGTTGTACTACTACTAGATGTTGTTGTACTCGTGGCAGAGGACGCTGCAACAGCTCTTCCAGCTAGTAAAATCCACAAAAAGAACCAATCTAGACGAGTCATGTGGTTCATCAGAAGCACACGGTCAATACTTGCGTTTTCCGCACCATCAGATCCTTCTACCAACAATTCTAGTC
Source organism: Amoebophrya sp. A25 (assembly GCA_905178165.1). Lineage (NCBI taxonomy): Eukaryota > Dinophyceae > Syndiniales > Amoebophryaceae > Amoebophrya > Amoebophrya sp. A25. The sequence continues at coordinate 352,799 of CAJINU010000021.1, read as the reverse complement.
TGACACCTAGCAGATCCTGTGCCAGAGCTGCAGTGAGGTGCAAATAGCGCGTTTTTGAGCAATCCATCCACCACCTGGCTAACTCGATCACAGGACGCATGAGGAAGCGAAACAAAAGAGCTTCGTGTCCTCTGCGTTTGGGATTGGTATGAAAGATCCGCTCCATCGCGAAGCCGATCAATCGCAATGGCCCGATCCAAAATACGTTGACCAGAACTGCTAACTGCAATAGGACGAAAACGAGAAGAAACCGACGCAAAATCGACACTGGTAGTCGGATCGGAAGGGGTGGATGGGAAGCCATCTTCGTGATGGGTGTCGTCATCACATTCGCCGATGGAGGTCGGTTGGTCGAAGAGGTTGCCGCCATCTTGAGGTATTAACTTAGGAATTGACTCTCAGGAATTGACGATGTTCTTCTTTGATTCTCACTTTATTTTACTTCACTAACTGGCAGGTGATGTCTGAATGACTCAGTCACACAGACGAAACGATCAATCCAAAAAGAGAAGCCGAGGCAAAGCTATCTGCACTTCGCAGCTTCTAGAACTAGTTTTGGAGGAATTTGCATTTGGGGTAGCTGCTAAAATCTTCTCTAAGGGGGTTTAATCCTGTAACGGGGACCTGCCGCGTCAATTTCATCGGGTAGTCGTAGTTGTACAATCCGTGAACAACAATTTCAAATTCTATTTTTTCGGGTGCACGTCGCATTCGCATGACAAAGTCTTGCCCTCGTTGGATAAGAGACACGCTGCAAAAGGTGCCGAATAAAAAATGTGATCTATGGCGTCGAAATTTATCTGTGTACAAGCAGCAAAGTATGCGTCTATCTCGGAGCTTTCTCGTCAATGAAGAAGGAATCTTCTCGTCTCGATATGAAAACTTGAAGTCTACTTATATTCTTTAGCAGAAAAGGCAGATATATGCACCACATGATCGATGGGTGGTAAAAAAAAGAACTTTTTTCATTTTACAGCCTGGAGAATGAATTCAAATTATCTTTCAGCTTGTTTTTTACTAACTTTTTCACTAGCTTAATCATACAGCAGATCCTCGAGGATCAACTAGTAGCACTGTGTTTTGCAGGACATCAAACGCTCTCTATCTTGCCTGAGCTATAAAATCTAAGCCCTGCAAAGCCAAGAGCTCCAAAATTCCGCCCTTTGACTACAATTCGATACATGTTGTATGAAAGAAGATGGCCACTGCTCAGCATATAATGATCATGTAAATGTATTCTCAACACATTTCAACATTTTTGATACCAACCTCCTGCATCTACATAGAACAAAGTTTGTTCTCGATCTACAAGAATGTGAAATCTTCTTCATCTATAAAAATTCCTATAATTTATACACGAGTTTTTGTAGTTCGTCGTTGCTCATGAGACCTCCAAGCAATGCCCATCGCAGACCGCTCAAAACCGCCTGTCCGCACAACACAGGGGATAGACTGACCGCTTCCACGTAGATGTACTTCTGCAACCACTGTAGCACACGTCCAGCTCCCTGCATCGCGTATCGCTTCGTTGGTTGCATTTGCCTTCCGAGTTGGAAATCAGCGTCGGATTCGTCCACTTCATCTGAAGATGATGAGAGTTGTCTACTACCGGAAGCAACAGCGTTTGTCTCCCAACTGCGACCTCCTCCATGTTGTACTAGTACTGGTCCACTTCCTGCGTCTTGATCTTGCTCTGGTCCACCTCCAATTCCACCACCTTCTACTTCGTAAAGCTGCGAAGCAATTACCTTCTTCGCTGTACTTTCGTCACCTGCCTCAGTAAAAGTTGCTATGGTCGTATCCATAGTAGTACCCTGGTGCTTTTCGTCACCCTCACCACCTCCCCGTGTGGAGGAAGAAGAAGAAGAAGAAGACTCTGTCTTTGCATTTAGATTTACTTGTGCATCATATTCGTCTTGGATGATGCCTAGGAAATCCGGCACAAACAACTCTGCGAAACCAGTAACCGGCACATAGCGAAGAACCAGATTTAGAGCTTCTCCCAGTTCGTCCCTGCTGTAGGGATCCCGCAAAGATATATCCTACCAAACCCTCGCATTGGGGTGCATACTGTTGAGGGATGTCGATAGAGATGGATTAGGGGAAGCCATAAGAGATAGTTGAACGTTTGCGCGAGTGTCATTGCTTGTACAACTCGTTCAGGTAGTTCCGCAATGGTTTTCGGCTTCATGCCTCCCTTCACCATACTCCAGGTGGCTGCTGCGCTGTTCTCATGTGTTAGTGAAGATATGGCTTTCACATCTTTCAACTATATTTCAAACCATAATCCTTGCTTGACACTTCTTTGATTTGAACTGTAGAAAAAAAAGCAGGCAAAACACGGTTTGGAACTGCGAGAGGATGCATGATCTGCAGTTACAGTAGCCTTAAGTCTAGGAGTAACAGCGGCCAAACGTTGTGAAGTTCTTCTGCGGAGAGGTAAGCATTCGCCCAATGGCTTAATGCAATCTCAGCTGATTTGCTTTCTTCGATTTCTGAGTCTTAGAGGAGGTAGAGGCAGGCCTGGACGCTGGCTTAAGGTAAATAACAAAGTTTAAGATAGTAGTTAAGCGTTGTTCCCCTTGAGTTTAAGATATCATTCTCGAGTTGTACGAGACTAACAAGTTGTAGGGCACTTCTCGAAAGGTGCATGATTATTGTGATTCCCATAGTATCAGTTTATTCGAACGGTAGATAAAAAGATGCAGCTCTAAACACATAATATGTCATTTTAGGCTCGCAAGTAGTTTTCTACAACTTTGGAACATGAGCACCACCAGCGAATAGAAGAAATGATATCACAATATCTTGTTCATAATGTTGTCGTTGTACCCCACTCTTCTCTGGTTGATAGGCTACGCCCATGAGGTTAACTACGTCGGATCGCATCCGCCTCAAACTACTGATAAATCCACGATGGTAAGCGCGGAAAAAGGTGCTCTGCTGAAAACCCTGGAAACGACGGCGATATTGTGTGATGAAAGGAGAAGTAGGTACTATGGGTAATATTTTCTCTGGGGAATGACAAAAGGCACACTTGTATAAGTACTATATTAGTGATAACTAAGGGCAGTCTCTGGTGAATCACAGAAGTACGCCGTTCGGTGCAACAAAGACAAAGCATTTTCTGAAAAAGACCTATTTTCTCTTCGACTTTGCCAATTATGACTCACGAAATAGAACAGATTCGAAGTACAAATCCTTCCCATAATCGAAGAAACCGGTATATTTTTTGCTTCCACGGCGATTCTGATGTCGAGAGCTAGGTTGCGTAGCACTACGTTGCCAATGAACTTCGCACCAGGCGTACACACGTCATCAATCGCGTTGATGTACGTGAGTCCTAGACCACCAGTTTCTTGAGTGCCTGTGTCTCCTTCATTTGCAGAACCTGGAGAAGTTTCTTGAGTGCCTGTGCCTCCTTCATTTGCAGAACCTGGAGAAGCTTCACCTGATGAAGAAGAAGACTGTCGCTGCCCATTGTCAGCCGGGATGAAGCCTCCAGCAGCATTCGGTGCTTGACCTGGAGGTTGCTCATTTGCGCTCAGACTGGGACTTGCAAGTACAAGTTTTGGCTTGTCTGGGATACGGCGTGTCATATCAGAGGCAGCTGCGCTGATAGAATCCTCGACAACGGAACTGCTGGCGTCAAAAAGATCCCCTACGCCAGACTTCAAGCTGACTGAAGTGTACACAGGTGCTTCTGCCACAGCTGCAGCTTTATCTGCTGCTTTGTTGTGCTTGTTCTCCGCAGTAGTTGCTGCCGGAGAGTAGTCTCGAATGAAGAAGCGAGGGTTTTCAGGAGTATTTCCCAGTCCATCAGGACGTTCTTCTAGTACTTTATCAGCTTCATCCTCAAGGACTGAAGTTCTTCTACCAAATTGACCGTGCATCATGCTGCCCTCATCATCTCTATCGTACAAAGATATGAGATTCGATGGAGCGAAGCTTTGGCTCTGCTGTTCGATGCGCTTGTTCGGGTAGATCTTGTTCCCGTGAACGACACCGCCAACAACTGTTGTAGGATCTTGCGCTCCTCCACCTCCTGCTCCTGTTCCGTGCGGTTTCCTGTTCTTCCGCCGAAAATCATTTTTATCCAAGACTTCTGCGGGATTAACACGGAACTTCACACGTTCGCTTTTCATTAGACGAGGGGTGCAGCTATCTCCTAGAGCTAGACTCAACAGAAAAATTCGAATAATCACTTTGCTAAAAGCGATGCGAATCCAGTAAACTCGAAACGACAACTTTCATTTCCTTAACTTGACCGCCGTTTCAAACAACGCTGACGCGACCCAACGCTCTTGATCGTCATTCAGCAAATCGCGACTCTCCCTGTTGAAGCCAGGTGCGTGACGGAACAGGAGCGACCGTAATGCCGCAGGCCCCTTTTCTCGACGGTTCCTGAATTCCCCAGATTGTGCGCCGAGAAGAAGCTCAAACACCCCTTGCACTGCGGCGGAGACAAAACGTTCTGCGAAGACGAGGTCGGTAAAAAGCAGATGCGACTGTCGCTCTGAAAGCTCTGAGGATGCCGTTTTCGAGGTACCCTGTTCGGGATGCAGAGCTTTCTGCCCAGCTGCATAATCGGTGCCGTTTGGCAAGTCGAGGTTCAGCGCTTGGATTAGAGAAAAGACGATGATGGAATAGAGCCACCACCATGAGAAATGCGTCACATAACGCATGCTTTCAAGTCTAAGCAAAAAAATTGCGAAGGTGGAAACGATACCCACCAGCAAACCCCACAAATTTGGAACGAAACTGACTAAGCCCCTCACCCGGCTACATCCTGACAGCCCCACCCTGCGCCCCTCCAGAAGGAGACCCCACGCAGCCCCAGCTGTCCGAAAAAAAAACACCCAACAAGACACAAGCAAGGTGAGCGCCTTGGCCTATACCCTGATGCGTGCTGGGTTCACCAAGCCGAAGGGATAGGGGACTCCTGGCACACCGAAGCCGCGCCTTTAGTCTCCCTGTTCCAGGTCGCCCACCTCCTATTACTTATCCCAAGCACGCAGGCTACACCTCAGGGGTGATCTGCCTCCCGAGAATACCAGAGAGCACGAAGCGCGCACGCCCCTCGGATAATCGGCCGCCCCTTTTTCGATATTCACAACAGAGGCCGACAATCTCAAAAGTTCTGCCACTTGCCGGGCCCGGCGCCCCTCTACATCAGCGCCACGGCTGTGACCCGGGTGCGACTCGGTGAAAGTCATTGCTGAAACAAGTCACCAAGCCGGCGCGGCGCTGTGGTGGGAGGGCTTGCAGGGCTTTCATCCTCAGCCCAGTCACCCCGCGGGCTTCTGGATTGGCGCGACGAAGATCCATCTAATTGCCCAGCGGGTTGCCATATTCTTGCGCAGTGCAGGCACCCTCCTCCATGCGGATGCAGTCGCCGTCACACAGCATAGACGCGAAGCAAAGGGGGCCAGTCTCTCACAGTCCTAACCTGGTTTTTTCCTCTCTGTGAGCTCGAAAGGCTGCAGGCTGCAGCCGCTTCCCCCGAAGTACAAGCCTGCGGGCTGCTCGGCTGTTTCCAGGACGGGGCTCACGCGGTCCCCCTGTCCTGACAGAAGAGCCTTGCGGCTCGGCGCTTGCGCCTCGGCCGGCATCTTTTGACGCCTCGGAACGAGATGCGACAGGCCGGAAGCAGGCGCCTGGGAGTCCTGGTTTTGCTGCTCTCGACCCCGGCATGGTTTTGCTGAACTATGCAAAAAAATACACGGAAACTCAAGACTAATAGAAGTCATTCAGAAAAACCAACTTCCCAACCTCAGCCATAGATCCGTGAAATCCCCAGCAGTCCCTTTGTTCAAAGACCCGAAATTTTCGTCGACTAATTCGCGATGCAACGCGACAGACGGAAAAGTGTTCGCAGGCGTTAAGACGGAGCAACAGGACCCCAGAACCAAAGTGCCCTGTAAGGATGACTCCCCAGCGCGCAAATCCACCACATCTTCCAAAGGCGGTACAGATTTTCGCTCCAAATGTGTTGCCCAACGACGCTCCTGTTTTGTTTGGAAAGTTGTTCTTGGGAAGTTTGCATGTTGGGAAAGAAAAGAAGGTAACTCTGCACAGTGAGTTCGTTCTGTAGCTTTCCTCTCAGGTTGCGTGTCATCGTCTCTACCAAAAACGTCAAGAAGCGAGTGACGAGATTCCTTAAATACTAAGTAAATCTGTACTGGTGTAGTACTTCCTCTTCCGTCCACATGTCTCCATCGTCGTCGTGGTCGTTTGTGAGCCAATCGAAATATTTGTCAAACGTATCGGGCCGTTTCCCCAACCACGAACGCAATGCTGCCTTGTACAGAGCACGAAACCCATTTTGGCCGAAAACTTCACTAAATTCAGCCAAATCCATGATATCATCTTGCAGCTCGCGCATTTGGGCAGCATCAATGATCACACCCTTGTGCCTCTTCGATGCAAACGACCACGTTGGTGGGGCGTCTTCCTTTTCCTCGTTTCCTGTACGTTCACTCTTAATGGGTGCAAGTTGACCTCTCCAGCTCGCATATGTATCTCTTCGGCTTTTCTAAGTACTTGAAGAAGCCAAAGAGCTGCTCCGAAACAGGTTAACTTCCAACACTTAATACTAGGCGGCGATTGAACCCCTCTCGACGTAGCCCCATCGTGATCCCAAGGGTTCGGGTTTCTATAGATGACAGAAGCTGGAACTGCTGGCACGCCATGCATCCAATCGCGACCAGAGGAATGGAGAGGTAAAAGAGAAACGTCACGGATGCGATCGTTGTGAAAATTAGAGCAGCGAACATATTAAATGAGGTGGACCATGGAAGACCAAACGACTGAATATCTTCTCAAACTATAAATGAAAATGAATAGTACTGATGTCACTTATTAGTAGTGATGATGTCGTTTTATTTCGCATGACTTGGAAAATATACTGACTCTGATTCATCGCACAGAGCAATACAGAGTACAAGTCTAGTGCAACAGATCCACTGATTAGGCCATAAGATATTCTGCCTCATCCCTGCCGCCTCCGAACAAAGGGAGGCCGCCAATCAAACGCGTCGGCAAGGAGGCCACACCAGAACGAATATCTTGCTGGCCAGAGGCTAGTAGAACAGCACAAGTATTAGAGCTCACTCTAATCCATCTTGAACAGCATCCGGCCCCCCTTTTCCCCTTGCAAAACCCTAACCCTTTTCGGGTGCTTCTAAAGATGGACAAGGGGAAGCCTTAAAAGTCATCGCAGCCGCAGTGAGGCATGCAGAGATTCGATGCTTCTTCAGTCGCTTGCACGCACGCTCAGGACAGGATGCAGGATCTGGAGTAGAGTTCTCATCTGTAGCAATCGAATCACCACAAGCCGAACACGAAGCCCCAAGGCAGTTGGTGATCGTGCTCGTTGCGGCGTTCACCATATCGGTCAGATGTTCGAAAACTCTTGATGTGCTCCCGCAACTAGTTGTACCTGCACTAGTTGTATCTCCACAACTCCACAACTGGGAATACATCGCTGAGTCGCAGAAAGGCCCTTCAGTTCCATCAGAACCACTAGCAGTCGCGCCACTAGCGTGAGGCATGGGGTTAGAGAGTGGAGTTGCTAGAAGGCATGGAGACGCCACGTAGGATAGCGAATGTAAGATATTGTGGGGCTCGTACAGAAACACTGTTTATCAGACTGTATCAAAGACACCATCGATTCCTCATGATCTAAAAATGCCATCAAAATTATTCTCATAGTCATGCTCATCGAAGTCCTCTCCACAGGCAAGCGGTCAAATCCCGCAGCAGTTCCGGTACTGCCTGTAGAACGCGCCAAAGTTCCTGCAGAATGATGGAGTTCCTCTACTGGTGGCAATGGTGGCAAATTCTGCAAATGATCGTTAGACGCGAGTGAATCTGACGAGTCGGAGAGTAATAGCGTTCCACGATAACCAACTGGCGGTCCACGACTCATCACGCCTCTTCCTTGCTGCATTGGAGCAGCGAAAACAGAATTCGCATTCACCATGCCACTTCCACCTCCACCTGAAGAAGCAGCTGAGTCACGCGACGTAGACTCCTTCGATCCATAAAGGAGTCTTTTAGGATTAAACCGCGACAGAGAGAAGGGATTAACGACCCGTGGATTCACGATGGTTGCCCCACCGGTTGCTGTAGTTACCATTTCTCTACTTTCTTCTCGTCCAGGTAGTGTGTGATAGTTTTCATCGTTGCCTGCTGTCGAGTGATTCCTTCCAAATTCTTCTGCTACGTCTTCGAGAAAAGAACCAGTTGTAGGTCGGATTTCATGCAACTCTTGATCACCATGATCAGAAGAAACACGTGAGCCTCGTCTTGATCCACTTCCACCAGTCAGAAATGATGCCACATTATTGTGCGAAGACGTTCCTTGTTCTTCTCGTACATTACTACGTTGTGAATGGCTACTCGTTCCACGACTAGAGGCGCCAGAGGCCTCACTTCTAGCATGGGGAGAGCTACTGCTTTTGGAGAGAACAGATCCTTAGCGCTAGATTTTCACTATCCCTGGTTGAGTGCTATGCCCTGCATCCCGCTTAGCTTCTCCTTTAAATCAAGGGGGACCGCACTCAGCATACTCCAGCTCACATGGGATAGTGATAAACTAGCCGTAAGATTCTGTATCCTCTTTTGAGCCTGCTTCATCCTCCTCCAACAAAGGTGGAGCTGGATCATCGTGTTCACCATAGATGTTTGTTCCTGCTCCTCCGTCTACTTCAAATGCGCGCATGCCTTCTAAGCGAGGCTGACTGCGCACAGTAAATAGCAGGCTTGATCCAGACTCGTAGAAGCCAGAAAGATCCTGGGAATGGGATCTAGCAAAGGCGTGGTCCATAGTACTAGTATAAGGTGATTGATGTTCTTGTGCACCTCGATTATACGAAGTTCCTAGACTTCCGCCAGAGGTACCCAAAGAATCCAACGGCAAAGCCGTCGACGCACCGGAGAGGATGCTCTGTTGTAACATTTTCCCAGACTTGGTAGTGCTGTCTGCTAAGGAGACAGAGGATGGACTGCGTCCCAGACCGCCTGAGTCAGCACCAGTGGAAGGAGTGCGTGGTTTAGAAGAGGTAAGATAAATGTATTTGCTGTGATGGACCTAGTTCAAGAAACGATTTCCTGTTCAATCAAAATCGATGTCTGTTAGAATAACAATCAATGTTGAAAAGGTATTCTAACATCAGAGCAACTGCTCACGAGCCTTAACAGAAAACGTAGCTCCACCTCTACGTCCTCCAGGTCCACCAGCAAACGCATTGCGAGGAGGCCCACGAACCGGCGATGCCGGATCGGCACTGTCATTGGGCAATCGTAACGAGGAGGTCTGTACTACTGGTCTCTGGGAACGTATTATAGAACTCGGTGGCTGATTGGATATGTTGGGCGGACCTGGCTGCCGGTCGTGAGCACCACCGTGATTAGCGCGGCCATTCCCCGTACGAAGGTACTGCCCAAAAAACAAGAGCACGACGAGCAAGTTACAGCCGCCGCCCATGATGTTGATCTTTTTGTTTTCTTTCATTTAACAAACTAGAACTACAGCAAATAGCAAAATATCTATGACATCTACTCGTCCGTGCTAACTACTTTTTTTCCGTATAAGGTAGAGATTCAAGGTTCAAGGTTGAGAACTATCTTCTACGATAATTTGGATTCACACAATAACATCTCGTTGATCCGGTTACACTCCACGACTCGGCGACCGATTTCACTACTAGTAAGAACTAGTACTACTTCTGAATTTGACCGATACCTTTACAACCACATACCAGAACAGATCCGCAGACGTGCAAGTGCAAGACAACACCTTTCTTGAGGCGTTTTTTAGATCACTACGATTTGCTTGTGAAGAACTGTATGTTGAAAACCACTCAATGTCAATATGGAGTCAACCACTCTGTAGATCTGAAGTTCAGCTTTCACCCGGGCCTTTGTTAGTTGTCTTGGCACCACTCAACGTGACAGAGAATGTTGAAGTTGTACCAATCAAACAAATAGTAAAAATACAATGATGTCTAGAATATAACAGAACAGCCTTGTTAGAATACGACGTAGTACGTCACCTCAACATTTCCGGAGGATTTCCTCATTTCGATTGATTGAAATCGATTGGCACATGGGGAGGATATGAGGAGCGTAGGGATTACATAATGTTGTGTGGAAGATCACTGAGTGAGAGGCGTTGAAAAAAGTTGGCGCTTTCTTCTGGCATGAGCATGATGTTGGATGAGTAAGTGATTGCGCGACGCTCTCAAGTCATTTTTCTCCGATAACATGCTACACAATATGTTGTTTCCCCCGCGCCGCGAGTACCATTCATATGGCTAATATACAGTGAACCTTCCCGGCTCCGGCACGATCGGGTAAGCACATCCACATGTAGCTGTTCCTTGTTGCTGTAGACTAATTTGGCGCATGGGCAGCTTTAATCCCTCAAAAAACTAGCTCTGCCTTCACAATAATTTAGACTTCATGATCTATAATATCTCGTTCACTCGCATGCGCATCTTAATCTTCGCCATCAGATCACATCTATGAAGAAATGCCGCATTTTCCGTACTTCCGCAGTGAGCTCTTCAGAGAAAGCTGCAGCAGCATGTTCACCCCTACAAGCCAATGACAGCAGTTGCACAGCATGTCTTCTCCAACGAGCATGGTTAGTATCCCACACTTCAGAGGCGTGGCTTTCAACTTCTTGAATCCGGTTTACTCCTGTCGTACTAGTCTCTCCTAGCCTGTCAAGCTCCGCAAATACGCGCTGCATCGTATCAGCATCGGAAACTAAGCGTCGCCTCAAATACTGCCCATAAGCGCGTGCAGCTGATCGAGAAGGGGCGCCAAGGGCGTTCTGTCCTGATCTCGTGCTTGTTTCTTCAGATCCGACGTTGCTTTCTTCAAGATGATAACCTTCCTTTTCACTTAGTTGCTTCAATGCAGTACTATTTTCACCTGCAATGGCCTGTTGAAGATCACGTTCCTCGTCGCTAGTTTTCTCCTGCAACAGAAAGTAACCTCTCGGCTGTCGAGTGCTGCGATCGGGTGCCGCCATTGCAGCCCAAAGAGTTTGGACATCTACCCAGTAGGGAGGATACTTGAACCGCGCAACGTCTAGAACCAACACCATATCACTGCTTGGATGGTAAGCGCCCACTGGAGAATAGTGCCCGTCACCCGTCTGTCCTAATCGCTCGCGGGAAAAGGAGACGACTAAGCGAGATGGTGGACTTGAGGAAGAGGAAGATGATGCTGATTCTCGTGTTTCGGCAGTTGTAACAGAAGCATTACCAGTTGTTTGTTCCGAAGACGGAGTACTACCTGACTCGACGAACAACTCCCGCAACGCTTTCCTAAAATCCTCTAAACTTGTGGTTTTATCGTCTGCATACCTGACGGAAGTTGCGAGTCCATTACACTCACTGATGTATGCAAATTCTTCCATTGTCACGCCTTGTTCGGAAACGCGCTTGCGAAAGCTGTCGCAAGCGCGAGAGCAAGCACCGGAAGAATCACAGGTGTAAACTTTAGGAGTCTTCGCACAAGGGCTCGAAGAGGAGAGGGAAGGTGTGGAATCTCCTATAATCTCAAGGTTTGTCGTGCCAGTTTTGCTACTAGAGCAGGAGGAAAGAGTTGTGTGGTTCGCGCGTTTTTTACTAGAAGAGCTACAAGTTGTAGAGCTAGTGGCATCTTCCTCTCCCACCAGTCGCAAACAGCTCAAGAGCATTTCTTCTGTCACCCACCTCCAAGGGGACTGCCAGACGCGTCCCGGATCAACAGCCAGAGAGTTCAGCACCATCACAATAGTGCTCGGACCGCAAAGGGGTGGCTTACTCTGCGTCAAGAACTGTTCCGACAAGGCCGCGTACTGCAAAGCTGCACTTTGATCTTTGGCTATGCACTCAGCCAATTTCTGTTGTCCTGCAGTAGAGCGGAAGAGGACAAGTGACTCTGGAAGTGGCCTCTTGTAGAAAGAAATGTAAGCTCCCTCTACTTCGGTGGAAGATGTACGTACTGAGAATGGCGTTGCGGGACGAGTCGAGGGAGCAGCAGCGGAACTATCCACCTGAGTGATGGTAGATGCGTCTGGTGGTAGTACTGTTGCACTAGCGAATGATGGAGTGGGATTGTCCGACTTTGAAGGTCTAGCTGACGCAATCGCAGGACCACTTTTAGTTCTACGCATGTAAGGCAATGGCGACGAGTCTGACTCGGCCTCCGAAACGAAAGACAACTCCGAGACCTCAGAAGACGCAGCAGTCGTTTCCAAATCCTCAAGGGCGTTTGCATCTACTAGATTCTTGATTTTCACGACTCCTCTTCTTTTGGGTTCAAAAGATTGTTCTTCTTCAGCTACTCTAATTCTACTGCTAGAACTAGTACCCCATGCACCTCCACTCACCACAGATGAAGACGGCGGACTTTTGGTTTCTCCTCCTTCTCCTCTGGTATCTGAATCTGTTTTCCCTTTCTTCATCCTAGAAGCAGGAGGAGAAGAAGTCGGCCCACGGTCCCGCAATATCCGTTCCATCGTGAGTTTTGAGGAATGTTCGGGGATTAGTGGCATCCCGATACGGTCACAGGGCCGAAAAACGATTCGCCTCCACCACGGACGAGGATTGGTAGGAGCCCCGTCACGACCTCTATCTTCTGCAAGACGAGCTGCGCTAGAAGATCGAGTAAAGGTGCTACTTGATGAAGAGGAAGTACTTGATGAAGATGGAGAACAAGGTAACACTTTACTCACTTGAACGTGTAGTTGCTGTCCGGGTTGCCGACCATCGCCTCTGCTGAAGAGATGCTCGCTTTCGAGCGAACGAATACCACTGTCTGCATCGGCATATTGTTCCCTCCGTCTGAGTGTTGGTGCTGCTGCAATAAACGAGCGTTTGTCTATGAATGCGGTTGACGAAGAAGACGAATCATGGTAACCTGTTGGCGCAGGCGATACTGAAGCTGTTCTAGCTGCACTACCTGTAGCTGTTGTAGCAGCAGTTGACACATCATTTCTAACGACTGTAGTTGCGGAAGGAGACCGCTTGAACAGCATCGGACTAGACACAGACGGTGAACAAGAAGATGAAGCTGATGCAGTCATGTGAAGATTCGTGTGTTCGGCTACTGGAGTTCGATTCAACATCCTCCTGAGCTGTCCACTATCTCTTCGAACACCTGTCGCTGTACTAGTACCTCCAGAGGACGACACATAATTTTTATTGTCCTTTCCGTTTCCTGTTGTAGCAGCTCTAAGTATCGCACAACAGTTTTCGATTGCTATGGGCTCTCCACTTTGGGGTGGTGCGAGTCCTCTGGACGAGGACGAACCACCTCCTTCTTCCGACGGACCACAGGACGCAGCCATTCGTCCGGCATGCACACCTGCAAGAAGGAGCGGACAGTGCGCGCATTGCCTTCCGAGCTCTTGGAAGGCACAGCCGGTCCTCCTAGCCGAAGTGCAGTGCAACATCTTCTTGAACTGAAGCCTAGCAGACTAGAGAAATCAAGCTACTACTTCAACACTAATCTAATATGCTTGCATGAAAAAAAAAACGTAAAATTTCTATAGCAGGCCACCTCTGCCTGCGTATAAAATTTTTCGTAAGGCGATTTTGGCCCCGCCCCGTATAATAACTTATAGGGGTCGCGTCAGGTCCCGAATGGGATGGGTCCGCTCTACACATCTATCAAGACCCTCCTGTTGATCCGTCGACATGGATCTTTTTCGATTTCAATTCATTCATTCACTCATTTACCTGGTCTTGCGGTATCTTTTGACCTTGTGCTAGATCAAAATGTTTTTGCATTTTGTATCATTTAGAGTTTGCGATTTCCGATTATTCGGACATTCTATTGTCGTGGAAGGACGTTGGATCTGCTTCAACATCGTGGTCATCTCTCAAGAACGTGAGCTCTCAAGAACATTTCTCAGCAACTTCATTTATTTGTCTCATTCCTCGTAGACCATCAAAGGCAACGCGACATGATGACACTGACAGCAAGAACTGTTGTATTTTTACTTGCTGATGGATGGATGAAGATGACAAACCAGGCACCAGAGGCGCAGATAAAAGAACAAACGAACTCTCTCGCGTCTGGAGGTCAGTGAAATAAAAAAGAGCAGTACTGTAGTAGAGGATGCTGGAAATGGAATCATACTACTTTCAATGTGAGAGAAAGTTGAGAGAAAGTTCTTCTTGATGAATGACAATGGATGCTTGAGGTTATAAGGAGGTAATAAATCTGACTGTTAGCAGAAGAAAAATTCAGCCCTTAAAAAGGACACCCCTCTTCGAAAAGGAAACAAACAGAGGGATCTCTTTTCAATAGACCGAACAATCAACTCAACGCCATTATGGTCTTCATAGTGAGTGAAGGAGGACATCTTCGCCTTCTAGGGACTCTATCTATTGACAACATAAACTTTTGCATTCACAGTGGTCATAGAACAAAGTTCTGACTTCTGTTGTTCATCATTTATACGAGTTGTACTATCTCGATCTACTTGCTGTTCTCTAATTCTTATCAACTTTAGAACCAACGATGTGAAATTATAATCTTGTCAATCTTAGCAACTGGACATAGTTACAGGTGGCTGCATCATATCGTCCGTAAAACAAATAGCTGTAACATGATAGAGGTAATCACGCATCCCCTATCTTCAGTTCAAGACATTATTTGGTTTTGCCATAGCACTATTTGTTTTGACATATTTTATCAATCTATTACGCACTCCTTTTCCTATCAAACTAGACTATATTAAATAACCACAAAATCATAGTGGAAAACGACCTCTGTGTAATACTGTCACTGTGGCAAGCAAAAGCTATGGATCTTCGATAACAAGGACAACAACTCGATAACTGATGGCAGCAACCTTGCCATGTGAGATTAGATTTCTTCAAATCATGGTCATGCTCACACTCGAGATGAAGAGAGCAGCTAGATACGATCTATCAACATTCCGCTAGCAGGCATGGTCTTTTCTAGGTGCTTCAACTTATTGCTCTTCATGCTAGAAGCAAGTTGTAGCCGGTGACTCTCCCATTGACCCCCCCATGTCGTTTTCGAGTCCTTGTCCCAGCTATGATATCAGTCGTGTTTTTTATAGTACTGACAGTGAGTCACGTTCGTCTCACAAAAAATCATAGAGATAGTATGGCTGAAGCCCGTGATTGATTGATGACTGATGTACCCATTCACGGGGTATAGCCCATGATCATGATCATCGTCGCCCCCGTAGTTCTTCAGGACAGTTCTTCTTGGTCGTTCTAAAATATAGCAGAGAGATAAAGTTTTCAGTATCAGTAGCAGAAAAGGACCCCAAATCTGTCTTGGCAAAATTGACAATGTAGATTCACGACAGGCAAACAGGCTGTCGAAGGTGTTGTATTTAGATTGAGTATAAGGCATTAGGTGGTATGTGGAAGAAGTTGTGATATAATTATTGGGGTGTTTTGATATAATAATCATTAGTTTGGTAAGTGGCGGATTAAATAAAAGTCTTCTATCAGTCGGTGTTAATTTCGTTGTACTAGGTAACATTTCCACTCAGCATTTTCATAAGCGTAGAAGCTTCTTCGTCAAATAATACGGAAGAGCTTGGGAACAAATGCGGTTGGTGAGGTCATTGAGTGAAGGGGAAGTTGCAGTCGGTGATGAATGAGGAGGCGAAGTAGGCCCCTTAGGAGGTTGTACTAGGTATGCGCTTGGGATCGAGGAACAGGAAGGCCCTCAAGATCGAGGAAGAAATCCTAGTCATCTCGTTCGTTAGTCAATTTTCTATCATTTAGACAACTTTCTATCTTTACTGTGGCGGCTGGAGGTGCGGACTCTCACGTAACGAGCACTAGGCGGCCGTACTTGTCGTTATTCTTACTATTCGACGATGTATTCTCGTCACCCCTTCAATCGCAACCCTTAAGCGCAGGAGACGAGTGACCCTTCATCCTCGCAGGAGAGGAATGCGGAAAATACTGCGTAGACGATCAAAGTAGTAGCTAGTTCATCCCGAGGGAAGCGGCAAAAGAGGAAGTATACTTAGTCAAATTGAAGCAAAGCCCCCTTCGCAACAGAGGTCGGCGATCAACTTTCCTGCTACCATATACAAATCACTTCTTAGACTCAAACAGAAATAACAAGTTATTCAGTTTGTTACTCGATCAAATAAGCATCAAGTTTTATCCTCGATACCGTGGTTTATCTTTATTTTCAACCTACCAGCAGATTCTAGTAAAAACTAACCATTAGCATGTATCGAATTAATCCCAGTTTCAGTCCTCATCTAGCTCATATTTCCAAATGCATACCAAATAGCAATGAAATATGAAAATCTCTACTCATCTATAGCTTACAAGTACTGTTGTAGAGCAACATGATGCTGGAAATCACTACGCTGCTTTTCCTGAGGGTGAGCTACATCATGTGGAAGTCACACAAGCAACTGACCCGCGAGCAGCTTACCAGTGCCCTCAGATCTCATACTGCCTATCCTTATGTCCATATGCTCTCATGATATCTTGATTTTTCAAGAAATGATCTTCATGTTGAATCGTCTGGTTCCTTCATCTATGTACTGGTGGTTTTTATTCATCGTGGTCCTATGTCGAGAACGGGAGACATAAAAATCACCAATACTCATTCATTCTTGCTCGCAAAAAATCTGCGTAGACTCCAACAAGTGGGCTACGTTTTTGGAAAGTGTTGTCAGTGCCAAGGAGCTCAGAAGATGGTACGTGAAATGACTGACGCGACGCTAACAACTAGCTAGAAGTGAAAGGCAGAAATTTTAAGCAGACGAGGTGGGGCACGAGTATAACTCTATACACTTTAGCCTAGCAGGACACGAACTAGATCGAGCAGAGTGAGTCACTTTTATTCTCGCAGGCAAGATGAATGAGCCAATAGCAATACTCACCGACTAAGAAGAAAGCCATATTCTAACTGGGATTCATATGCGGATGGATGTTGGTACTGGAATTGAAAGTAACTGGAAAATGGTAGGTACTACCCTCCTTGAATCATGTGAATGGAAATTAATAAGATAACCAAGGACGTAGAAGATCTTTCTACTTAAATGCAGTTTATGTTTGTGCTAAAAACGAAGGAGAGCCTACCATCCTCGGAAAAGGTCGCTTTCCTTGGTATCTATTCACCCCACTGATATTTTGCTAGAGGCGATCTACCTTTAACTGCTTTCTAGGCGCAAAAAGCTGCCTGCAGCTGCATTTTTCCTTCATCTTTCTCAGTACGTAATAGCCTTATAAATATATTCTAGTGTTTTACTTTTAGCAGTTGCTCACTTCTCGCCAGAGTATGTCTATGACGTAGAAGGAGTTGTCTATGTGATAAAAAGCGAAAAGAAACAACGAACATACTTATGCAGAGTTATTTCTAACTATCAGTAAGAGCGTACGTAGAGAGAAGAAACCACAAGGCCAAAACATGCGACGATACAAGCTACCAGAAAATTTAGATGACACGACAGGCACCCAGATGACACAAGCACCTAGTACTGGTACTGCAACGTTATTGTAATAAGTATTTCTTAGATGATACAACGACAACGTTCGTTACAGGCCTGCTAGTCGTATTTTCATTTCGCTTTCATTAAAATTTTCAAGAATTTCCTCCACTCGCTTCTTCTGCCCCCTTGGGCGCTAACAACTACTAAAGTGCTAAAATGTAAATGTTCCAATAAATGCTAAATATGTTAAGACGAAAAGAGAAGAAATGATTTGATGTTTTGCTAGGTGATATTGCTAACTATGCTAACGTTTTGATTTATCACGGTAAACAACTATCTCAGATGTTTTACTCATTTATAACTAAAATTCGTGAGTAGGTTCTTACTGTTACTCTTTTATCCATCATGGTCTCTAATCGAGTACAACGTGGGTCCTACTTACAAGTGCAGATCTTCACGGCAGATACAAAGAAGAGAAAAACTAGAAGAAGGAACCTCACACAAGAACGGCCTTATCGTCCGAGAACCAACCTCACACACCACAGTTCTAGAAGTCCTGATCCCATGCGTCATGCACAGAGTCTTGGTAGCTGATCTGAGGTGGCAGGTCTGCCTCTTGCGCTCTGAAGTTACTCAGATCCGTGACGGATCGAACCTTCGGGAGATGTGGTGGCCGCATCGTGAACTGGTACAACGCTTCCCAGTCGAATCGCGCGTACCACTTGTGCAGTCGCAGACTACGCAAGCCCTTCATTGGTAATCGGTCGTTGGGATGCTCTGCTAGTAGAGATTTCACTAGATCGACAGCGTCTGGATCTCGGTCTTTGTAACTGGAAAAGTTCACGGCTTCAGCACCTCGACAGATGTTCTGGTACGTGTCGAGTTGATCGCTAGCCTCAAACGGCGCGTGTCCGGCTAAAAGTTCGTGGATCAAAATGCCTAATGTCCACCAATCTACGGCTTTGGTCATCCCTGCCTGTCGTACGACTTCGGGCGCAAAGTAGTCTGGCGTGCCGCAAGTGGTATACGTCTTGCCGCTCGTCAGGATCTTCGCTAAGCCCATGTCGGTCAACTTGCAGTAACCGCGAGCCTCGAGAAGCAAATTCTCTGGCTTCAAATCCCGGTAGAGCACATTGCGCTCATGCAGGTGCTCAAGTGCGAAAACCACAGACGCTGAGTAGAATTTCGCCTTCGTGACGCTACCATGAAAGCGGAACTTGTGGTAGACCGCAAAAAGCTCGCCACCAAGTGCAGGCTCGAGAAGGAAGTAGAGATACTCGGTTGTCTTGAAGGTCGCATGCAATCGGATGATAAACTGCGAACTGCAAATCTGTGGGGTGTGGCGGGAGAGGTTGGTGAAGATGCAGAGGTTGTTATTCTCTAAAATTGAAATTGTAGATTACTGAATCAACAAGTACAAAAGCGATATCGGATTTCTTGAGAGTGTAGTTTCGTTGTCAGTACTTCTGAATTTTACAGGTGGAGCTATAGTGGATCGCTAGTACTATTAGTACCGAAAGGATCTCCTTTTCTCGCAGAACGCCTTTCTGCATCTTCATTTTCACCACATATCCCTTACTCAAAGCCTTCAGGGCGTAGGTCTTGTGCGTCTTCTTATGCTGCTCCAAGGTGACCGCACCGAAACCGCCACAGCCTAATAGTCCTACGCGTTGAAGCTCTTCTAACTCCACATTTTCCTCCTTCTTCGACTGCCTATTGATCTTCTTGCGGCTCAAGAAACCGATGTCAGACACTAAATCCAATAGAGGACCTGTCCGCGGTAGAGGATTGATTCACATTTTTGAGGTGGTAATAAAATTTTTGAGTTATGCTAAAAATGGGACTTTGAAAGAAGCACGAAAGTATGGCGTAAAAAACACCGTCCATATGTCGAGCACATCATGCTCTTTTGGAAAGAAAAATCTGGCTCTGAAACTGCAAAGGTATCACGATCAAGTAGTGGAAAATGAATACCAAGAACATTCTCGAATGCTTCCTTTGAGAGTGCCAAAATCTTAGTGTTGTCTTCTGCGGCGAGCACGCTTGCTCTCCTAGGTTCATTTCGCATGATGGCACGTTCTCCGAACCAATAAGGCTTAGCAGCATCGAACTTCACGAAGCCGCTTCCTGTTTGTGGTTTTTTGGGAGGTTTTGTAGTAATGCGAGGGAAAAAGAGAAAGAAGATTAGAACCTGCAACTGGTAGTATTCTGAACAACGACGACGTGAACAAATGAATATCAAAAAAACACCCGTACGTCTAGGAAATAAATTAGTAGTAATGCATAAGATGAACTACCTACGAAAATTAGTAGGATGTACTTTCTCCATCATTTTCCTCTCCCTTGTTCGGCGCTTGCTCTGGTGTTGCACTAGCAGCAGGAGTTGCTGCAGCTTCACCCGCCGATGCTGGTGTGCTAGAGGCGGCAGTGGTTTGAGCCGCTTGTGCTGTACTTGCTCCATTCGTTGCACTAGCTCCATCCGTGTTACCTGCAACAGCACCATCACCGCCAGCAGCTGTACTACCACTAGATGCCGCGTTTGCTGCATTCTCAAGAACCGCACTTGGCAGTGGCAGTCCATCTTGCACTGACTCAGGTGGCAGTTCCGATTGAATAATTCGCAAACTCCCTTGCTTCAGTATGTAGAAGAATTCTCCTTTGTCGCCTTCTCGGGTGATCGCCTTGCCGTTCTCAAAAGTCAACTCCACCAAAGACTCCGCCATGCGCTGTTTCTCAGATGAAAGGAGACATTGGAAGGTCTCGATGCTGGAAATGAATTCCACATACTCGTTCACCTTCTCGTCATTGCCGCCGACTAGTTCGCGCTTGAAAGCAGACCTCGAGATAACCCACAGACGTCCGCCGCCTTGTTGCTCCCTGGCAGTGCTGTCAAGTGCCAGGACATCTTGGTTCTGGTTGCTAGTGGATGACGTATTACTGGCGGCTGCCGTTGGAACTGCAACTGCTGACGAAGAAGAATCAGTCTGTTCTGAACTCGAAGCAACAGCAACAGCAGTGTTTTCCCCGCCTCTCTCAGTTGGGGCTGTGGCTGCACTAGCCGCGGATGAACTGTCAGCGCTCTGCCCAGCAGTCTCTTCGCAAAACACTGACGCCGCTCTGGGAACGTGATACAACAGAGCTAGTTCGCCAAACGAGCATTCTGGTCCTGCAGAGGACCCGACTCTTTTTCCATTTTTCTCGAAGCAAAAAGAGCCACTCTGGATAACGTAGAAGCGGTCCGCGAACATTTCCCCCTCCTTGATAATTTGCTCTCCGGGATGGATTAGAGGGAGACACAGGTGGAGGGAACAAGGGAGACGTGCAAGGGAGACGAACAAGGGAGACAGGACGGCGTTCTTCAATTTGAAATCGTGTCTCGGGTACTTACTACTACAACCACTTACTTTAATAAGTGAGTACTTAATATAAACGCCCGGGGAGAAGTAGTAGGAGTAGGAGTGGTAGTCGGCGTAGCAGTCTACCCAGTCAGGGGGTACAGAACATTTTCATTAGCAGCTTTACTTGATGAACCTAAAAAAAAATATTCCCAACTATACATCGCACAAGTCATAACTTAACCCTCTTCAACAATGCGCTTCTTGCCAGGCTATCCAATTGGCCTTCGTTCATCTGGACAAATTGCGTCAGATTTAGATTGCCTCGAATCGCACGCTTGATCAAATCGATCTGCTCCTTGGTTTTTTCCACGCGCTCTTCGCCAACGTTGACTCTTTCGCCTGAGGAGTGACTAGCTGTCTCAGAGGGGAAACGAGCTTTATCAAACCATTTTCTCCAAAAGTTCTTGCCTAAAAAAAACAAAAAATTTGGGAAGGAAGTTATAAAAAAACAAAAAGGTTTGGAAGTCAACGAATTACACCATCTACTCGTTTTTAAGGTATACTACAACTGGTGGCACTTGTAGATACATCTACTTAGCGAAGCAGAAAAATGATGTATGAAGGGTGAAGAAGCACAAAATCATCCATACCACCGGTAGGCTAAGTAAAAGTAACAACTTCAGAAATAAACCTTCCATCACTCTATCAACCTCAGAAATAAACCTACCATCACTCTGTCCGCTCTTTCGATAGGCTGCTAGCATCGCCTTCCTCCGTACGAATTGTAATTTTTCTCCTATCCCAAACTGCTTAAACTTGTCTCGGTGAATCACCAACACGGACAAGCCGCCATCCGGACAAGATTCTGGCACCCTCAAAGTCGCTGTTCGGAGGCAGTTTTTCACAATCGCTTGTTCGCCAAAGTAGTCTTGTTTACGGAGAGTGGCGATGAATTCGTCCTGCGGAGGACCTTGGAGGAGCTCAACCTCCGAAGCGAGAATTCTGCCTCGTTGGCCAGTCTCGACTATACGGATCGTGTAAGGATACTCACGTTGCTGGTCGAACTTGTCCACGACAGCAAGAGAACCAACGGGAACTTTGCGACCGCCGAAATGTACTTCTGTTTTGTTCGGTGAAGTAAAAAAAAAAGGTAAAAATCTTCATTAAAGAAAAGAACCAACCTCAAGAAAAAAAACGAAAAGTATGAGTAAACTCAAAAATCAAAAATCACCTCCAATCCTATCCATGCTTCAAACCAAAAAGGCCACTCCTAATCGTACCTTTGATATTCCGGACTTTATCCCCCACCTTCAGAAAGTTCTCTTCATGCGCCCACACTTGCGCTACACCGGATTGGACAATGTAAAATTCGTTTCCTTTTTCCGATTGGCGGAAGACCTCGCTTCCAGGTGGAAAATGTTGTTTTCGAATGCAACTGAGAAACGATTGTCGTGCACCATTCTCCTCGGACATTGCTGTTTTGAGAATTATTTGTCAAATCTTTTGCAAGGCATTTTTTCTAATTGTGTTGTCAAGAACAAGAAGCAGCTCCACTTGTATTAGGTAACACGAAGACCTATTCATACATTGAAAAACGCTGATGCAGTTTAGTATGTTGTAATTAGCAGGAGGTACATTGTATCATCCTCGCAAAGAGTGGAATCCCTTCCAAAAACTGTCGGATCGCTTCTTGCTCCTCCAATGATGGCACGGACTCTCCTGGTTCCACCGAGCCTCTATTCCTGTTATGGGAACTCGATGATCCTTGAATCTCCCTACATTGACGGTAAATGTGCTCAAACCGGATCTTCCACTTTTGGTACCCAAACGTGATGAAATCCATCAGCGAAATCTTCTCGTCGCTCTGGGCATGCTCATTGAGCTCTTGCAACCACAAGGCGACAGCTTGGTCGACTTGCGCCAATGTTGGTTCTGACGAAGCTTGTTGTTGTTTTTCTCCAGTAAAACTTGAAGTGCCACCTGGACTAGAACTTGAAGTACCATTAACATTCGCTGTTGCGCTACCAGGGGATGCAGAAGATGCTGAGCCAGCTGCTTGCGTCTCAGTTGAACTTGAAGCTGCACCGCTACTAGTGCTACTCGCGCCACCATTTGTAGTACTACTGCTTTCTGCAATGGTCGCTAGAGGAGGAGATATACGTTCGGCATGGAGATGGGTTTTGATTGCTCGTATTTGGATCTTACAATGCGTTGTAAGTGATGTCTTCAACTGCACAGACAATCGTTGAATCGCATTTCCATGTAAGCGAAACTCCTCGATGAGCAGAAAGCCTTGCATGCTCTCGCGCAATTTCTCCCGTAATCGATGAAAATACTTGTCCGCCGCAGGGTCGTTCGACGACGTGGTCTGTAGTTGGATTGAATGAATGAATGAATGAATGAATGTGCCTAACAGGAGGTGTTTGGACGTCCTTTAATTAGATGCTTGCTTTCTTTCGTGACTTAAGAAACTTAGAAAAAAAGTAGCAGCTACTTTTAAGAGATTAATATTTTGCTTCAAATCTGAGGAAAAGCTCCACGCAACAACTTCTGTACAACAAGAACTGTACAACAAGAACCTATCTGTATCTTACCTACTTCTATTTTGCATGAGGGGGCGCGCGTAAGACGAGAAAACCCCCTAGGAGCGATGAATAGTACCGAATTGGATCCTTGTGAAGGCGCTGCCTGACTACCATCCATGTGCATCATTTGTGCGGCTGCTGGGGCATCCACATCACCCCCAAAGAGTTCACATGAAATAGCCTGCAACAATGTAGCGGGTCCCACAGTGTTGTCCTTCTTCAACCGGGACTGATTGGCTCGGGCACCTGTGGATCCTTTTTGACGATGATGTTCATGTTTGTTTGGGACGAGAGTCGTTGCAGTGCTATACAGATACAGTATTTCTGTGAACGAACTTGCTATTCATTGGTGTGTAACACTGTGGATAAGGATATCACTTTGTAGTGTGAACCAAGAGCAACTTCTCAGCGATGAAAACAATAAGAATGAATGATACAGATCGACGCATGTATCGTGAGCGGTATTTCCGATGACGTCCCCCCCGTACTCCGATTATTTGACTGGTTCATCGTTATCTGCAGTGCCCCTAGCAGCATCGACTGCGCGCTAATCGTGTTGCAGTATATCAGCTGATAATGCTCCCGCTCATCTTGGGCCGTTTGTGGTCTCAATATGCGTTCAGACAGTTCCCTCTGCACTGACAGCATCCTCGCGACTACCGTGTGGTAGTCCTTGATCGCTCTCTGCTGTGTGGGCGTACATCCCTGTTGCTGCAAGGGCGTCTGCCACGCGTGAATGCATCCCGAAAACTGCGTCGCCAATTCTCCTAGGTCTCTTAAGACTAGGTTGGCGTTGTTCGGGTGCAGCGTTCCGATATTAGCTCGAAAGCACTCCTCCACACTGTTGTTGTTCACTTGCTGCAACCTCAAAGACGAAAGCAGCGCTTGGGCACTGTCTAGAGGCTGAGCCAGAGAGGCGATGTACTTCTCCCCAACCTGTGTGGATCCCTCACTCAAACTAGGCAACCGCTGTAGCACTTTCTGCAGATACTCTGGGATCATAGCAGAAGCTGAAACGCTGGTTTGCAAACTAGAACCTCCTCTATTCAAAGGAGCTTTTGGATGCGGCATTGTATTTCCTCCTTCTCCTCCTGGAAGAGCCGACCCACCAGCTGCAGACGATGCAGCTACAGAAGACGTTACAGAGAGAGCAGAGCCTCTGGTCCCAGACGATTCAGCTACAGACGAAGTTACAGAGGAAGAAATCTGCGCGAGGACTCCAGCATTGTTTGAGCTGTGGAGACCACGTGGCTGAGCAGAGAAAGTAGCTCCTCCTCCAGGTGTAGTAGTGTGTGTCCCACTGGAAGTACTGCCTGGTAGAGAAGCGCTACTAGCCATGCTAATAGATGATGCTCCTCCGCCTGCTGCCTGCTGATGCTGTAACATGTTTTGTGCCTGTGCTCCTGGAGGACCACTTCCTCCACCCCTACTAGCATGCTGTTGAGCTTGTGCTTGCTGCATTGCTACTAAGTGATTACTACGTGTTGCTGGTGCTTGAAGATGTTGTGAACCGAAGAAAGCGCTACTAGAATTAGGATTTTCACCCGCAACAGCAGGAGGTGCCGGATAAATATGGCCATAGTGATGTGGCTGTGCGGGCCCTAGCATGCTAATAGTGGCTCCTGGCGCATGCATCATCTTTACGTGGTTTGGCGGCACAGTTCCCGGCGGTGGCGGAACGCCATTGTTATGGAGCGGCGCTGCTGGCGCACCTGGAGGCGGGCCTCCTCCCATCGTTACCCCTACTGCTCCCGGAGGAGGTACAACTCCTCCTGCTCCACTCTGCTGTTGTTGATTACTGGTCGTGACAACGTATCCTCCTGCGCCGACGTCTCCTGCTGATGCTGCTGCACCGCTTGTTCCTAACAACAGAGAAGCTCCTCCTCCTCCCGGAACTAAACCTCCATGTGGACCACTAGCAACACTAGTACCTGAAGAAGGTGAAGGTCCTAAACTATTGCTATTATTCATCATCTGACCACCACCAGCTCCCCCATTGTTGTACAAGTTGCCACCTGCTATGCTTCCCCCACTGTGGAGGTTCCCTGCGCCACCACTGGCACTGTGGTAAGGTGCGTTCACGAAGCCCGCGCCCCCACCGCCGACAGCGGAGCCGAAAGGCACTACTCCAGAAGCACTAGTGGAATTCTGTGAACAACCCTGATGAAAGTTGGGAGTACTACTGTGCTGTGTCGTGTTGTGTTGTTCACTAAAACAGCTAGTTGTTGTCGTCATGGTCGTTGTCATAGTTGTGTTTACTGTAGTACTATTCATCGAAATTCCACCTCCGTTATCTGCACCTCCGCAACCGTAAGAGGGAACAGGTCCTCCAGGTGCCGCCACTCCTGCATGTGGCGCAACAGCGCCTCCTGTTGCTGCCATACCTCCGACAGGTCCACTAGCAGGAGACACTCCAACTCCTCCAACTTGTTGCTGGTCTACTTCTAGTACTGGACTACTTGTACAAGAAGAAGCAGTGGTCTTAGTACTATGAGTTGTACTAGGAGTTGTGCTTGTATTTGTACTTGTTGTACCAGTAATCTTGGCGTGCATACAAGCCCCTTCGCGAGCATACGCGGTAGAACCTGAGTAATCGTCCGAGTCCATACACGACGTGGAAGGTACTCGAAGAAAATCTTGATACTTTTTTCTATTCAGATCTTCTTGGTAGACTTGTACTTCTGGCTTCTTTGCTGTTTTGGTTGAATCTTCCTGCGGTTTTAGTTTTGGTATGTTTTGCTGCAGTTCTGACCCGAGGATATTTTTCCCCTTCCCGCCTTCGATATTATTATAGTACTTTTGTTCCTTGGTCTTAGAAGATGTGCTACTTTGCTGCAGAAGACGTTCTTCAACCTCACTACTTTCTCCACCTTCATCAACTGGAACAGATGAAAGGAAATTATGACAGGCGCGCGCTGTCTCTTCGTCAAATTGAAGCATTCCACGACAACCACATCACCTTTAGTGCCCTCAAATCTAGGTTAGGTTAGATTAGGTGTGAGTCCACTAGGAAAACTAGCAGACATCAGTGGCTGCTGAGGAGCCAACAAACACGACTACGACCTAGACCTGGTGACACTACGGCTACGCCAAGTCGTAATCCAATCTAATTGTTCTTCTTTCATTTTTTTTTTCGTTAGGAATCAATCAGTCAATGACGCTGCTGCTGTACAACGAAGCAACACACGACTACAACTTTCAAGTTGCTTCTAGACAAACAAAAGTACAACCTTATGCCGGTTTGTTTTCTTTTTTTCTTTCACTGACTCCCAGCACAAAACAAAAGTATCTATGGAAGCAAAAGTTCTACTTAGTATGTGGTCGTAAAGAACTCTCCTTTTACCACCGATTTCCGAAAACATTAATGTAAGCTGCCACTGCTTTTGCTTATGTTCTTGCACCTTTGACGTCGCAGATAGTGATCACAATATTAAGTACTAAGTTGTATGATATCGCGCTACGCTACCTGTTTCTGTCTATGCTATATTTCGAATGAACAGAAGATCAAGATTTACTCTGCTAGTGCTAACTTAAGTGCTACAGGCGCAGTATTTTCAAAGCTCTTTTTCGCTTTTCTTGACGCCTCTCTTAACCTGTCCAGCTTAGGAAATCGACGTAGTTGCATCTCGAAGAGATACAATTCCTCTTTACCTGATGTAGTCTAAACACAGCCCTGTAGGTGAGCATGATATCTTTAAGTGAATCGATGTACTGCAGAACAGCAAAAAGAGAATTGTCGTTGGTGCTTGCTGTCTGATAGGATAACTTCAGAACTTAGTCGTATCTCTTCTACCAGATTATCCCCCACCTTTTCTTGCGTTACAAAGACTGACTAAAAAAATATTTAAGTTAGTAATTATAATCTTTTAGCTACACTAGAGAAAGAAACAAAGATCATAGACAGTGGACTTGATATTTTTTCACAAGAGTGAAAGAAAAGAACATATATATAACGAACTAATCAATGCACAGAAGATTTCAAATTCAAACTTCACGAAGAAAACAAAAACAAAAAGAAAAAGAACTACTCCAGGTCGAACGACGAGAGACAGACATCAAAGCCACAATGCCTAAAAAAACAAAGAAAACCTGTTCAAGTTGTAATAGCGGATGATCCACACATTGCCTATAAATGGAAGATGCGTTATCAAGTATGTACGTCGTGGCAAAAAAAATGATTAGAATATATAAGACCTACTTTCCAGATTTTCAATATAGAGGTTCAAGAATGAAAGCACCTTCCTACTGGAAAAATAGGAGGAAGAGCTACACCAAAAAGTCGGATGATGATGATCTACCCAGCCCGAAGGCGGATAATAAGAGAATAAAAAACGATGCTCTATCACTTATCCACTTCTTTTTGGCTTCTAATAAGTCTAACAACTTAAGTTTAACCGTTTTGCAACAACTCTGCTTGCTATTCCAACACCTAGCCTACACTTCGCCCTACCCCTATCGTCCAGGAGAAAAAAACAAACTAAGTAACTACAATCTAATCACCTTTTCTAACAGCCTCCGCACCTGCGTCGATTTGGTGTGAATGAAAGTTGAATATGTGTAGAGGAGAAGGAAGTGCGTCACTGTGAATTCTTCAGTTCCCAAATCTGATTCTTGTCGCAATCCTATGTGTCTTCTCCTTCTGTTGAAACGAAGTCTTGTTTCTGTTGAAACGCATTGTAAATTGCTTTTAGAACTATTTTTACCGTCTTCCTCCAGTCAAGCACAGGCTGAAGATTTTCGATCTCGATTACTGCATCACGACAAGGATGAGGAGGGAACATCTGATGTGATTCATCTTTCATCCAGGCTCACAGGAGCTTCTCACCATGCTCTTGTGTTGAGGACCTTGTTTGTTGCAGAAGATGAAAGTATGATGGGACGATCATCTCCATGATGGAACGATCATCTCCACTTTTTTTGTCACATCAAGGAAAGATGTGTATCTTTCAACATGTGTTACTTTCATCATCATGTGTTACAACACGGAGCTATGTTCAGAGAGCACGATCATATTGCATACAAGAAGAGCGCGTGGTTTAGAAGGAGATCGAGATCATTAGATTTGTATTCCGTAAACTACTCTGTTCATCTGCTCCCTGGAATTGATTTGGATTTTGTAAGTCTATAAGTAGTAGTTTTGACTTCTCTTGTGCGCGGATTTTTTTCAACATATAGTTACAACAACTACAAGAACACCTCCACACGGTCTTCTAATTCTTCTCATTAATTTACTTGCGTACATGCCTAATTAAGTATGTGGTATCTCTCGGTTTTCCTCAGTTTTACTACCACATTGTCGTAGTCACGTGAAAGATCGAAGGATCAGCAGTTGGTTCTTGAACATAAGTAAGTCGAGTATGCTGCCAAATGTCAGATATTCAGTGCTTCTGATCTGTACTCCCCTGGCAGAAACATGTCTTTCTGTTGTTCATCTTTGTTTCTTATCTCTACCGCCCTAGCGCTACCCTAGTAAAATTGAAAGATCGAAAGAAGCTTTAGAGTTTCACCATGACGAACTCTCTGATAGCAGCCTGAATATCCTCTGGTTGCTGCTGACCACGAATAATCTGATGGATACCCTGAAACTCCGACAAAACCGCCTTCTGCCGATCGTAGTGATAGTGGTACCTGTTTGCATAAAGATGATCCTTGTGCTGACACCTGGTACACTTTTGAGAAGAGAGAGAGACGAAAAATGAACATTGATTTACTTAATATGGGCACGCAGGTCTAGGTAGTTGCTACCTATTCTGTACATAAAAATAAGAAATCAGTATCTACTATCATCTGATGTTGAATTATAGATGCAGTTTCTGTTTTAACTTCCTTTCATTGGCGAAGCTCAGTCTTCAAAAAAAGTTACCTAGCCGACACTTGATCGGGCTTATCTGCTGCCGATTGCACCAACCTCTGCCGAATCGCCTGTTGAGGTGCTGTCCCATAGTAGTAATCCCCAGTTGCAGGGTCCACTTTACGGATACTCAGTCTCTGCAGACACACTGATTCCGGTACTGATAGAGCTACGACGCGACTAGGCCACAAGTGTGCTTTCTTCAAAAAGCTAGCTTGAGCGGGAGTTGCCGGAAAACCATCGAGGACCCAACCCTTGCGGAGACCTGTAGTGACAATAAGTGGTGATTGAAAAGATATGCATATGCTGTAACGAAAGATGAGTAGAACATTATAAATTCTTGATGTGAGTGACAGGCTAGAAACACTCTAAATTCCAGTACAATCCGCTTGTCTAAGTCTTTTTCCCACTTTGTCGCACATCTCTTCGTCACTAAGACTTTCTGCTGGCACTCCTGCTACCATAGCGTTCACGTCTACATGCACTACGCCGAAGTCTGCCGCGACCTTGGCAGCCTGTGTTGACCTGCCACTTCCCAAGGGACCGAGGACGCATATCTGGTGTGATTTACCGCAAGGTACTAGGGAAAGAGGAATCATGATACCAGAATAATTCTTCGGTTGTAACAAGAGTATCAAATTTTGTGAGTCAAAGGCGTGGATGTGATACTTCTCAAGTCCGCCTTTTTCTGCTCCTGCAGTACTACCAAAACAAATAGAAATTGAACACATCGAAGCATAGACTATGAAATGAAAATGGTTACTTTCATTGATATACAGAGCGTATATAGATACAAAAACTCAATGTAGAATGTGGTCCTCTAGTAAGTACTCTGAGTGGTCCTCTAGGATCGTTCACAGCTCGCGCTACTGCGTGCTGGACTTGGTCTACTACTGAATCTCCTCCTTTTGTTAAGCTCACCTCGGTTGCCTGAAAGGGGGTGCAGTGATCAAGGAAGTTAGCTGAGGTTGTAGACAATGACAACACCGATCATTTTTGTGACAACAAATCCAAATGTTGACTAATCTATAAAAATTCAATTCGTTGGAGGCCATCCTACCACTTCATCTGTGTGTACCTATTTTTAGTAGTACTTCTTGTGTCAAGAAAGTAAGCTCCTTAGTAGTAGTACTGAGTTCTTGAAGATTTCCGCGACGGAGTGTGTATGTCGTAGGTAGATTTGGAGTTTTGAATTGACGTTGTCCTGCTTCTCTTCGTCTGTTGCGCCTGGCGCCTTCGCCAATAGATGCGCTTTTATTATGTGTTCTTCTCCTGTTACTATGCACACGCTATCTGGAACTTTCCTCATATTCTGCAATGCTCGGGCTTGTACCTAGTTGTTTGGGAGAATAGTTAAAGATTGGGATTCCTTGTTTGGGAGTTTTAAAGGAACGTCCAGTAAATGGTAATCATACATTAGACAATGTTTGTACCGAGTTCATACAGAGAACTTACTCTACTAAGTAAGTGATGATGTTAGTCGGTTCGGATTGGACCTACGACTTCCCTGAATCTTCTTCAAAGTAAGTAAGTAAAAGGAGACACATCTACTATAGTAACCAAAAGGAGACACATTCACATCTATCATTCATATTCCAAAAAAAAATTTGCCTTTGTTTTTGGGTAGCCGTAAAGTAGGACGCCCTTATTCGACACTGCCTTTTCGAGCGCGGTTTTGACACATGATATTGCGTCTGCATCTGCAGTGGCTTTTGTTTCATCGACCTCTTTGTCGACGTCAACAAGCGTCAAGTCAAATGATGACGCGACGGCTGCTGCGTGCCTAGATGGTGAAGAAAGTAAATGGGGTTGAAAAAGCATATCCTCGGTAAAATTTAGATTATGTTGGAGGAACAGGTTGAATTGTAAAAGGAATATTTGGATTGCTTCATTGATTGCGATTGATTTCTGAGAACATTCTTCGATTAAAACGGGGGATATCCCGGAACTCACGGCCAAGCAAAACGAAGTTGTTACTTGTCCCCATCCAATCCTGGTGGCGCGAGCATGCAGAGTAGGATTGGAGCTGGGCTCTGCAATTTCTCGACCAAAAATTAGACGTCGTAGCTTGCTCGTAGATCATTACGTCCATGGTTGACCTTGAGTGGTTTCGTTCCTGCCTGGAGCTACCTAAAATCTACATCCCCACTTGATTTCACAAGAAAATAAGGCGAGAATCCACTCAGGAGCACCAACAGCAACAATCAGCATATCTCACTGCTTCCCGAAGCAAGTGGTGGACTGGTTGTCACTTCACCACTCACTTAGGGTCATCCAGAGATAATGATCAACGACTACCACTACCCTTAAAAAAAGCCTATCGGATCTTCTGGTTGGGTCTTGACCAACTCCTTCATCAAATCTCGCATGATGAAGTAGACCTCATGGCCTTCGAGGTAGCTCGCCGCCTCCTCGACGAACTCCCGCGTCATTTTTTTTCAACTTAGTATGATCTTTGTGGAGTTTGGACTTTACTGATGGTGTTTGTTTTCTTCTTCTTGGGGCAAGCAAATGCGGATTCACACCAGTGCATGCCAATGAAGTCTCTCTTAGAATGTTCGTTGGTCCTCTTCTTGCGTTTCGAATCAAAAAAATCTACTGCGTGATCTAGAGTTCAGAAGTAGAGAACTTAGTAGTAACTGAAAATTCAAGACCGAAATTCAAACCAGAGCAGGTTACGTGGAGGTACAGAGCGGGGAATGGGGAACTGGAGGAGGTGAGCTGGATTATAGCCGTCCCTCGTCTGTCCTCGAAAGCAAGCCACTCTACTTTCGCTTTTTAGCACTGTCACTCGACTTTCGATTTTCTATATGCTCTAAATCAAGTTTAGTTTCAGTTCGTGATGTAGCTTGATTGCTCACACGAATTATTCACCGACTGTGAGGAGACGAAAGCTGTTTCACCGACACTTAACTCTGACAATAAAAATCTCATGGGGCTCAAAAATGTCAATCTGACGCTCGCGAAAACGACATGCAAACCGCCGCGAACAATCTTTTTGTAATGCGCCATGCATTTATGTAAACTAGGCGCTGACGATTTGAATCTATTCGGCAAGGTGCCTAAGATGTACCTGATGGCCCCTAAAATCTCGCCACAGCACGGTTTCTGGGATGTAGCAGTTCGACTCCCCACAGAACCGCTTATGCCACAACCATTATAATTCGCGAGAATTTGAAAAAATTCACATCAAGCTATGACGCCTAGTTATAGATGATTCTACTTATTTCTAATTGCGGAAATGTAGTATTACGTCATCGATTTGATTTTGATTCAGAGTTCCTACATGGGTGGATTGCGTAAGTATGTGAAAACTGCGTGGTTTTCTTCAAATATGGTGATGTTCATGTTTCTAGTATTCTCGCTATATTTTAAGTACATCAGACCGGATCTGCGACCATCCTTTGGTTTTCAGAGAACGCCGATCGGCAAGCTTCCAAGCTGTTCCGCGCTTCCCATTCTTAAGCCGGCGTCAAGCTTCTAAGCTCCCGCCCCACTTGTCGTAGCTGCTGCTGCTGCTGTCGTACTAGTACTGTCAGCCGAGGATGTTGATGTAGTCGTGGTTGTAGTGCTCTCTGTGGCGGTTTGCGCAGCTGGCAACTCTGTTTCTCCAAAAGCGACACGCCAGACATCCTCGTATGTCTTCGCGTGGAGGTTAGAAAAAATACATTTCATCTCTGCGTAGTGTCGCTAGAGGAAAAACTTTTCTAGCCAGGAGATGGATGTGCTTTCTCTAGTGGCATGTATCATACGTCTCCTGCTACAACTACTCTGATGCTATATGTTACAGAAATACATTTCTAGCACTCTCCTGTCTCAACCAAGGAAAATAAAGAGCCCTCAGTCTCATAAAATGTATCGCGATTCCTTCCTTGAGGTAGCTCGGCAGAGCATCCACGTCTCGCTTATTTCCGTCTGGAAAAATCAGTGTGGTGCAACTGGACCTACGCGCAGCAATGGTTTTCTCTTTAATGCCACCTACTGCCAATACCATTCCCGTGAGACTCACTTCTCCGGTCATCGCCACATCTGGAAGCACTGGCTTGTCCAGGGCCAGCGAGATCAGAGCAGTCGTCATTGTTACTCCTGCGGAGGGGCCGTCCTTTGGCGTTGCTCCTTCTGGGACGTGCAGGAAGATGTCGTGTCTGCGTGCGAAGGATACGACTGCTGGATGGAATTTCTTCGCGACGACCATGCTAATCTTCGTGCTTTCCTGCATTACATCGCCCAAACGGCCAGTCACATTCAGTGTACCCCGACCACCCGAGTCGGTAGCTTGTCCAGGAATTAGAAGCTCTAGAATCAGCCTGCTAGCTGAAGCTTCAGTTGTAAATAAGGTACTAAACAATAGAATAATAACTGATAGGGGTGGCAGATCCAGGATGGGATGGATCGGATGGAACGGATGGACTTCCCACCATTTCAAGTGGGATCGGAAGATTTAGGTGGGTCCATCCGATCCATCCTACATCCGTTCTATAAACCCCATTTGATTATTAATGGGAAAGGTAGTAAGAAAGAATCCGTTTGATTATTAATGGGAAAGGCATCCGTTCTATAAATTATTCGAAAATAAGTAAGTACAATCTGAATCAGTTGCAGAAACCAGCTTAAGCGACCTGAGTACTTCCACCAGAACATCATAAAGGTAACCTGTTCTTTGTGACTTGAGTACTCCAACAGAATATCATAAAGGAACAGAATTTGATTATCAAGATGTAGTTCAGTAGCTTGTGGGATCATAGTACTTCACTGAGTCTAGTGCAGTTGAGTCAACAAGAGGGAGAAAGATGAAACAGCGTGATGAAAACATCATAAAGGTAAACTGGTCTCGATGGCCTTTGTCTCGATGTATAACGTAGATCCGCCCAGTGAAGTCCATGCTAAGCCCATAACCACACCGGCTGGTGGTTGATCCGCAAATAACTTGTCAGACGTATACAACTGCTTGCCGAGATAGTCAGCTAGATTATCTGCAGTTATCTGCGGCAAGGGATCTTCTGGCTTTTTTGAGTCCCCCTTGCTAGAAGAGGAGTCTCCCTTGGTAGAAGAAGAAGAGGCTTCGCTAGAAGGAGTATCCTGTGTCTCTCCTGTGGTCTCTGTTGAAGCAACTTGCTCGTCTTGTTTGTCCGTGTCCACTGCAGGACGAGCTCCCGTTGCACTACTAGGGGTACTAGATGACGATGGAGATTCTGATGTAGTTGATTCTGATGTAGTTGTTGTGGAAGAAGCGTCGTCGGTTGCCGTTGATGAGGAAGATGCGTCGTCTGCCTCTGTAGTGGCTTCCTTCCCCTCCTTCTCTTTCTCAGCTTTCTCCGTTTCTTAGAGGCATCAAGTTTTTGTGGTGCTGTTCACGATATTATAATCGCACAGTGTTAAATCAACCAGAAGTCTTCCATAAGTAATTGTACGTACCATCACTCATGTAAAATGCTCAGTACATACTAACTACGTCTACTCATCAAGTCCCTCTCCCACCCAAGAACCATAATTCTCTTCTTTCTCCTGCTCCGCTTGATCTTTTATTTCTGCTCTTTGGAAGGCTCGCTTGCGACACAGCTTTTCTATCTGTTTCTGCAAATTTCGGACTCCTGCTTCTCTGCAGTACCAACGTATCATACTATCGATCGCGTCGTCGCCTATAAAACTCTTCTCATCTACCCCAATTAACCCAGACTGCTCCATCACCTTAGGAATAAGGTAGTCTTGCGCAATTCGCGTCTTTTCAGGAAGGTCGTAGCCACTTAATGGGACTTAGATGTTGTGGTTGGATGGCGGAAATGGGGTTCTGGATTCATTGGGGAGGTCTTGGGGGGGGGGGTTGCTCTCCTCGCGTTTTGAATCGCTAGAAGATAAACCGAGGCTAGAGTACAACAGAAAGGTGGATGGACCTCTGTCGCAGCTTCATGATACTCGACGCATAGACTGAGCAAGAAGGTCGAATAAAAAACCGGGTGAAGGTATTTCACAGCCTTAACGAACAACTTCCATGCGATCCAGCAAGGGTTCAGGTATTGTATCCAGGACGTTCGCCGTGCAGAGGAAAAGAACTTGTGAAAAATGAAGATTAGAGAGTATGCAAGATGGAAGCAAAAGGAGTACAATATGATGCTTGCACTGTATCAACTTCAGGGGCTAGAACAAAGTCAGTGACTGAACCCGAACACATAGACCACGAGTGCTCGTAACTGAGAATGACGAGAACTCAGAAAATTATCAGAAAGCCTTAACAACTGGAACATCCAAAAAATGGTCCACGAAGCCCTTATTTTGGGAAGGGTCTAGGACTTCGAGTAACGCCGATGCCGGGTCGCCATGCATTCCTCCACGCCCAAGCTTATCGATTTCGTCGGAGATTAGATGAGTAAAGGCAATATGACTGAATGCTTGTGATGGATGGTGCGGAAGTAAGTAGGCAAAGACTCGTCGTGGAAACAGAAGGTTTAGAAACGACTCTTTGAGATGCGTAGATTCAGTAACAGTAAGTAGAAGCGAGTACTTGCTAGTACTTACCAAAATGAAGTAAGTGAACTTCTTCTTCTATCAACGACAACGACTGACACTGACACGGGAATGATTTCTCATAATATGAGAATTAAGGGGTTGTTCACTTTCGTCTGCTTGAGGCACTGGATAAGCTTTCCGGGCATTGCGCCGATGTAGGTTCGTCGATGACCCTTGATTTCGGCTACATCATGCAATCCGCCCACTGAGAACCGGAAAAATTCACGATTGAGGCTTTCCGCGATAGACTTTCCTATCGACGTCTTTCCCGTACCAGGAGGGCCGACAAGGCTGTGTAAGAATTTGTGATATGAAGCGGTTGATTGGAGGACGGATCATACGGGAATTGAAAGCAATCGACCCACCATACAAATATCACACAGCGGCACTCCTAAGGCACGATCAATTATTATGGTCTTTAGTATGGAGTTATTACAATATCGGAACATTCGTAGTTGGAAGTACGTAGTAACTACTAATGATTTGATTCTAAAAAAAC
Source organism: Amoebophrya sp. A25 (assembly GCA_905178165.1). Taxonomy (NCBI): domain Eukaryota; class Dinophyceae; order Syndiniales; family Amoebophryaceae; genus Amoebophrya; species Amoebophrya sp. A25. The sequence continues at coordinate 316,570 of CAJINU010000021.1, read as the reverse complement.
TAAGAAGAAGGAGAAAAAGGAGGGAAGAAATGGAAGCCTATCCCACCCCAGGCAACAAACTGCAACTCCTAGGAAGTTAACAGAAACACGACCAAGCCAGCTGGCGGCCAGTAAGGTGGCCACCCTGCCTATCAAATGGCCCCAGTTATGCGTCGCTGGCCTTAAGCCTTTGGAGCCCTCGCCCCCCCCAAGAAGCCCTCCGACTAACCTGACTAGAAGCCAGGACCGACACCAGAAAGATAGAGGGGTCTACTTCTTTTGCGGGGGGACGCGGCCCGGCTGCTTGTTTACACTTTTGCGGGCTAGCCCCGTCCCCCAGCCTCCCCTTTTCGTTTTTCTTCTTCTTTTTCTCCTGCTGGGCGCTGGTGGTGCGCTGGGTCAGAGCGGCCGCGCGACGGGTGGTCGTGGTGCTCGTGCTTCCTACTCCTAAGTAAGCCCAAGCCCAGCGGCATAATGTCCGGCAGGTGGTTAGCTGAAGCCCTCTGCATAGAGGCCACAGAGGTAAACCCTTCACATGTCTCCAATCAGGCCCTTGCGTGTCGGCTGCTATCCTATTCGCCCAACACCCTCGCTCGGCTTCCTTTCCACGCTTCCCGCTGGCTTTTGCTCTTTGAGGGTCCGGAGAATGAAACCCGACCGCGCACACGCGCGCGGCAGAAAGTCCTTGCAGAAATGTCGCGACGAGCTGGCTCGCTGGGAGCCAGATACCCACCCCAGGCGCCAGCTAGCGCCAGAAGACGAAGAGGGCGCCCCTCTGCATAAGTGATAAGAAAAGCGCAAGACCCTCAGACCATGTCACATCCATCCCGCCAAAACTTCCGGGACACCCAGCAGCCTCGACGGGCTTCCTGGGGAGACGAGGGCTGCCGCTGCGGTTCGTTCCGCCCCTCTCCCGAAGTGCAGTCAACTATCTCGCCAGCCCGCCCGCTGCCTCCTCAAATACTCCAAGCCCCGTCGCCCCGGGCTTCCTTGAAGGCCTTCCCTCTGGAAGGCGGGGGCCCTCTGGCTGCGCCCCAGGCGTCCTCCCCCGTGTAACCCGAAGAGCCACCCGCCCCGGCTAGCGCGGAACTTGCTTCGGGGGCTGGTATCGGTGGTTCCCTTCTCTCTCCTCCCTCGCGCGCCGCTCGCTGCGGCGCGTGCGCGCTTTTCGGGTCTTCCTTTGCCCCCTTCGGCTCACCCTCGCACTCGGCCCTGTAGGGGCGCCAGTCTGACTCCCTTCGGGCGCGTCCTGCTCCTCGACGCACAAGGCAGGGATCGGGGACCCGGGTTCGCCGAGGCGTAGGCCAGCACGCTGCGGGGCGCACGTCCTAGGGGGCGCGGGGTTCTCAGCTCTCTCCCCCTTCTGATGCGATCGAAATAGCACGGAGCCGCCCTTCTTGGATTTACACAAAGCGCATCGACACGCAGCAAAAGAGACCACAAGCACACAAGGAAGTGCCAACTTGAGTCTATAGATACCAGATAATTTTCCCTTGAACGCTGCCTTTGAGCTTTCCCACACCGATGAACTCCAGAATGCGCTCTTTGACGTCGGTTAGCCCGTAATGATCCCGATCAAGGACGTGCCGCGCCTTCTTTAAATTGAAGTTTTCCTCAGACTGAGCCCCATAAGGGAGCGCCGTGAGCCAATCGAGATAGTTGCGCGCAACTTGGAATTCACTGCTCTTTCTTAGAGATATTATCATGGGTACGTAAGAAGAAGAAGAAGAAGATTTGCCTAACAGGATCCCCGCCCGTTCTGTGCTTCTATGCCTATCTTCTTCTTCCTATCTAGGGAGGAGGAGTAAAAAAGGGCACGCTATTAGTTCTTTAGGAAGATCAAGATCGAGGAGCAAGACCTTAAATATTAGCATGCTCAACTTGAGGTAACGATAGATCTACTCTCGGACCCTAAATATTACGATCTATTTGTGGCGCATAAATTCTTGTCGAGGTACTGTAGTTTCTCCATTTCCTGGTCTAGGACTTCCTTTACCTCTGTAGGAATTTCTCCCTTGATTTCTTTCTCTATCCGAGTCTTGAATTTGTGCACGAGGGCGTCTCGGTCATCCTTCTCCAGACCAAGCTCTTTTTTTATCACTTGCGACATGAAAGGGGAGAAGGAGAGGGGAGGACAGAAGAGCAGGATGAGAACCATATACGACCCAAGGTAGCAGCAAGATACTTATCATCACAGGTCTTGCTAATTGAAAGCTTGTTTGTAAATGTGACTGTCATGACTGAGAGAAGGAACAAGGCAATAGAAGACAATTTATCGAAGGGTGATTACTTAAATTTCAACAAAAACTACATCACGTCTTCCGGTCCTAGTGCATGCTGGTCTTCTTCATGTGCTCCTGAATGAACCATAATTGAGAACTTACTAGAAGTCATGACTAAAAGCAGTGACATCTTCTCAACAACAAGTGCATCTGCATAGGATAATAGGATAGGATAGGATAGGATAGGATAGTATAGTATAGGATAGGATAGGATAGTATAGGACAGGATAGGATAGGGCGCCGCTGCTGAATCTTCACGCTAGGTGAAATCTGCATCAACTGCCATAATCATTTGTTCCCGCAGGTAGAACTCCTTTTGTTGCTTCTGAACTGTCTCCTCGACACTTGAACGAATCCGAACTTGTGCTTCTAGAACCTGCCTCTCCTTCTGTAGGAGCGCATATGCTAGCTGCAATCGTTTGAAGCCGTTCACTTCCTGAAAAACTTCCATCGTTTCTTCCTTCGACGCAGACAGCATCGTGGCTGAAGTGGGGAGGAGGGTGATTTTGTGGCTAAGGCGAAGAGAACGGTCCTTGTGGTTGTACTTCATTGCGGCTGAGGTGGGGAGAAGCAACAAGAATGCTTGTCGTAATTATTAAAATAATACTTCCGAAATCCGCGAGTCTTCCTGGATTTTGATGGTCAATCTTGAACGTCGGAGAGCGCATAGCATATTCCAAAAATTCTCGGAATTGCGGATTTAATCGGAAAATGTCCTGAATCAGCTTTGATTAGAGTGGCAGGAGCTAAGAACCTTGTTGGCCATAGAATCTTAGAGACTTGTCTTCTCATGGCAGGAGCTAAGGAATATTTCTATTTTCTTCAAAGAGAGGGAGGACCTCAAGCCCACAAACAATGTTAAACCATTACATTTACAAAGAAATAAATACCAGCTAGTACTACCGGAGTCTATTTCTTTGTAACTTAAAGTTCAAAAATAGTCCTTAATTGACAGTTTCTTGGACCAAGGCACGCGCTTCGCTCTCGTCCTCTCCCCTAGCATGCTCAGCATTCTTCGACCAATGAGCGACATTGGTTACCATCGGCGGTCCAAAGCTTTCAACTTGCTTTAAGGTTACCCTTCGATGTCCGGTGACGTGGATCTGGCGCAATGAGAATGAAAGGGATGAGTGGACATGGAGTAATTGCGAATGGACTAGATTTTTTGCTGATTCAGGACAAGGCACACGCTTGCCAGTCGCATGATAGCCAGACCGCGCGATGAGTGGACATGAAGTGAATACATGTAAGTAAGTACATATTTGTGGGCAAGGATATGCACGTCTACGCCACAGGAGATTCAAAGAAAGATGAACTTGAGTATCACGTATTTCCAAATAAAGCTACCTGCAATCCCCCCGTCGCTTGCAACGGTACTACTTGTTGAATACTGGCCAGCGTCCCTATGTTGTATTTAGAAGACCTTCCTTATTATATTCATCCTGAGCGGCATCTTTGGCGCGTTTTCCCATTAGAAAAGGAGTCAAAGACGCCTCTTAGGATGAATTACTGTAAGCAATAATGTATAGTTGTGACGTCGCGGTCACGATCTCCTCATCCCCACTGGCGCTACTTGTACCTGCATCATCGTCCTTGCGCAGAAAGAGACCCAAATATGGCGTCTGCGATTGGATCAGGCGGTTCACTTCGTTCACCACTTTCTGATTCTTTATCCATATCGGCATCAACTGTCCAGGCAGTAGAGGCTTTCGACTTATGTTAGAACTAGTAACGCAAATCCATCTCCAAGAGCATCCTGGCGCCCGTTTCCCCTTGAGAAACGGAATCGCATTTCTTCTAGTAAGATGCATTTCTTATAGTCTTAATTATGGGAATCGAAAAAATGGATTGAAGCTTTGGCGGTTCGCCGACAGGGGAAAGGCTTTTCTCACTTGACTGACGTGACATCCCACCGCCAAATTTAGCATCGGCCACGTCGAACAAAATATGAAAGGGAAAGCTTCCACCAAAAAAAGACACCTACTTGGCCTAAGAATAGAGGGAAAACCAACCTAAGAACAGAGGGAAAACTGACCTAAGAATAGAGGGAAAACTAACCGGCTGCTTTTCTTTTTGTGCTATCTACTATACTTACCTTGCTTCAAAGTGATGTTTTGTCCCTTGAAACAAGCTGTCTTCTTGGTGGTGCAGTTTTTCATAACATCCTCCACGACTACTGTCTCGGCGTCGTGGTGCGTTGCTCCGTCGCCAGTAGGGCTCTTCGCTTGCATCTTCTTCTACTGCACTTCCTTCAGGTGGCTCTGGTGTTGATGCAGTAGGTGCTTGTTGCTCTGACGATGCGCTATTTTCTGCAGCAGAAGTTTGTTGAGTTTCTCCGGCTTTCGATGGCGTTATTTCCTCCGGACTAGGGCTAGTTGAAGCACCATCATCGCCAGGCTTATTCTTTCCATCTTCACCATCGCCCGAAGAGCTGAAAGCTCGACTTGACTGAAATTGAGTCAGTCCTCCTAGACGACCATTACCGTCCAAAGATGATATCCTAGACGGAGCTGAAATTCTCTGTGTCTTCTTGCCCCACTCCTCTATCTCTATGCGCAGACCACTCCCAAGAGAGGTAGAAGAACAACTACCAAGCGCGCAAGAACTTCGAGGCCTCAACGCACTCGTCAGCCATGATGATGTTCTCAGTGCTACCGAGGATGAAACGGACCGGGTCCCGGCATTCCTGCTGAGATTTTTCGTCGTGACAGCCAGCATTGTGATCGATGATTGACGATGAGGAAAAAAACCTTCCTGGGACTGGTCGGTACTGGATATGCGCTTGCGCTCCCACCGTCTTCTACCAAGCACGTTCACGGCGTCCAGTCTCCATCACTCACACCGCCTCATCCACGCCGCCGCACCAACAACTCTAGCAGAAGAATTTCAATCTATTCGTCCTCATCTTGTTCTCTACTGATAATTATGGACCGACATTATTCAACATCGGACACGGACGCAAGAGTGACAATGTTTTAAAAAAATTAATATTAACTATAAGAACTATATAAAAACTTTGCTGCGTGTCTGCTTTTCTTTCATGAATGACTCAGATTGATGACAGCAATGCAATCAAATTTACATTTTCGATCAAACAGGCATCAACTATGTATTAGATGAAAAAATTGCTCACACAATCACGTGTCCTCTCTGAGCATAGAGCGTTTATTGCTCCGGAAGATCTGATTATATAAAGTAAGTTCTAGCCTGTAATCTACGAGGATTCTACGCGTCAAAAAAGTGATCCAATGGACTGAGGCTTCTTACTCTCGCTTGACAATTTCTCACACCAGATCATTCGCGTCCAGAGCTGCATCTCAGACAAGTAAACCGCAGATCAGATGTTATGTTGATGCCATATTGATCAGAAGCTAAGCTGTAACGACTAGCAATATTGTGTTCTTTTTTTCCTAAACTTTCAACTTGAGGGAGATGTAGGCGAACACTCAATCTCCAATAGACATCCACGAGGGTTCTTGACGCAGTCGCTGCGACCAACAGGCGAGTATCAGGCTTCTCTTAAAACATGTCTATGGCGCTAAAATCTTATCGAAGTTTTTTGGAGCAACCTTGTAGTTCTTAATCAAGGACACTTAGGTCCTTGGTCAACAAACAATATCCGAGTAGCAACACCACATCATTTTTACTACAACAATTTCAGCCCTCCCGTGACCTGATCTACTTGACTTGCTGGTGCCGGACCCACCGCCAACACTGTAGCACTACCCGCAGCAATTTGCGTTCGCCCTGCGTCGTGTACTACGTAAGTACAGAGACCTTGTTTTTTCGCACTTCTTTCTAAGTTTTGCATTTCTTCTTCAGTGTTGCATTTAAGAGCAATCTTCGCCTGCCCAAACCGTTCCCACTGTCGAACGCGACCTCGACCAGCTTCTGAGGACATTGCTTTCTGGTAAGCGCCTAAGACTGCGTGGCCGCATTGTGCCGCTATCTTTCCTTTCTGCATGCCTAAGTCCTGTCGAACGACAAGCACCATCTTCAACTCTTCTGATATTCTGCTGGCGGCGGCGAGAACCTTTGATTTTTTACGAAATGATTGATTCGTCTTTAACTTTATCTGATTGAGGAAGAGGAACTTCTTCATGATCGCCTTGTTACATCCATAGTAAAATAAATCAATGCTTGCTATACATAACGAACATATCTACTAATATGGTCATAATCTTACTCGTAAACAGCATCATTAAGAACAAATTCTGCTTACCTCCGTTGTTCTTTTTGCCGCACCCGATGAAAACGAACGGAACAACATCGGCAGTAGTTGTACGGTAACCAGCGCAACTATTATTCCAGTCCAGAAACTCGCACTGCGTAGTGTCTCCAGCAACAAAGCAACTTGTACCATCTTTTTGTCTAGAAATTTGGTTGGCTACTGTGTCGTGAGGTATTTAATGACAGTGAAACCATCCACGAGAAAGTGTAGTTAAAACAATGTATGAGGATTTAAAACGATCGGGATTTTCAAATTTGTTCAAAGAAAAAAAGGAAATCGCAAAGAAAACGGTGTTCTTGGGAGCTAACAAATAGCTGCTCTTCGAGCCTGGTGCGAGAACATGCGTGATATCTCCGTCAGAGAATTCATTTGTACCACTATGAAATTGAGGAATGGGGAAGACCGTCGACTGCTTTTTCCAATCTTCCGTGGGTTGTATGTGTACAACATGATGAATTCAGGGATGAATGCGGACAACTTTTTAATCTTCTGGTTATTCTTTGATATGACACTCTTTTCTCATGTTGCGTGCTTGTTCTTTATAAGTAGGCCGATAAGAGAAGGATGTGCTCGAAGGAGATCTTGATCATATGATGTACAACAATGGTAGATGCCGGTGAAAGGCCGTGATATTTTCATTTTCAACCATGATGCATCGATAGAAGATCCACATCGGGTTTTGTTCCAGTGAGAAATCGATTCATTTGGTTTGTGCCTGAGTCGAACTTTTTGGGCTCGAAACGTCATGGGTCGCCAAATAAGGTGGCTCTCCTCCCACCTCCATCTTGTATGTTGAACCTGTGGAGGAGCCAGAAGTATGTGTATGGAAGGACAGGGAGTCAACATCAATAATGTCAAATAGGTATTAAAAAGAGCAATACGTGATATGCAAAGACGAATCTCAATCTTCATGAATGTCTAACATAGGCGAATCATTCAAGCAACAAAAAAATTGTCAACAATAGTCGTGGTGGAGCCGACCTAACTAGAAAAAAGAAAGACCAGAGGAAGATAGAAAAGAGAAAAGGGTAATTTAACAAGTACCATAAAGCGGCGTTTCTTGGGTGGACATCTGTCGAGTACCCATCCAGGACTTCATATTCAGACTGTTGGGCATCCCATTCCAGTATTTGTATTTGTCTTGGTGCGGTACTTGCGTCGCTGTGTGGGTTGCGGTTGATTGGAAAGAAGTCAGACCTGATGAATAGCAATCAATTACTCCGCCTTCCAGACCACAAAGAGTAAACTGAAGTCTGGACGACGAATCACAAGTACCTCTCGTCTCCGCCTGTCTCGTGACTACTTTGCCGATTCTGGTGAGCGTCACGTCCCAGGAGTTGTCATTCACGTCTTCTTGCTTAATTGGCAAATGCCTCACGGGTTCTAGGCGCTTGAAGGCACCTGCCTTTCGAACTCGCAGTTCCAGATTGTGGACATTAGAATGCATAGATAATCAAGAGAACTGTCCAGGGAGAGAACTGTCCATTGTCGCAGTAGGAACAAGAGGCACCACAACGCATTCTTGTATCACAAGAGCTCGAGAGTTAATTGCAAGTGGTTACCATCAAGTACAAGTATCCTAACATCTTTCCTTTGTTTGGCTGCCGCGTCACGGTGCAATTTGATAGTCTCCTCACGCAACAGAACGGACCCTTCCTTCCCCGTTCGATTCAATATGTCCCCCATCTTAATGCTAGTCTTTCGTCATGGGTAGTTCTCGATGTGAGTTGTACCTTGAAGTGCTGATAGAGGTCGCGTAAAATTATAACCGTAGCTAGTTAATTGTCTTTCCTCTATGTACTTATTCTGTAGTTCTCTTTTGATTCACCACGTGTGAAAAGATTTGATGAGAAATTCGACTTATAACAACACAAACCCCATTAAACTCTACAGAAGAAGCTCCCGGTTGTGTAAAGTGAATTCATAGTGCAAGGATGGTGACAGGGTGAAGGGCAGAGGGTAAAGGAAACTCTACTTACTTGCAGGCTTCTACTGCTAGAGAAGAGGTGCTAGGGGGTGGGCATGTTCTCGCTCTACAACCGATTATCGAGGATATTAGACAGAGTCAGTTGGAAGATCCACGGCCACATTCCGATTTCGGAAAACCGATAATCGCGGTACCACAGAATAGAGAATCACAACCGAGACAGGTCGCGGTATTTAATTGCTCGTCTCTCTATATCAATTGAGGTGCGTTGTGGTGTGGGTAAGAGGAGGTTCTTGTTGTTCAGCCGCGAAGGTGTGTCGTAGATCTTCGGCCTGGTGACGTGATGTTCTTGACACAGAAATGACTACCCGAGAAATATCGACGTTTCTGAAGAATTATTTCGTAGTGGGTAAAACGAACACAAACATTTTCCCCACGACACTGCTCCTCCTCAGTAGCATTGTACCCTTATTTTCTTTTCCATTTATTGGTGCGACTTTTCCTATCTGGACCACTGATAACGGAACTCATACAGTCAGGGAGTACAGTCTAACTACTTCGAAAGATCATGTCCTCATGGTGGATGCTTCTTTTTCTACAATGTATCTTAGCCATCCTATTCATGTTCAATCGTTCGATTCGGTGTTTCTAAGACTAACCACATTCCAACTTGAGACTGAGATAGAAGCTGTATTTCTGAGATAAGTAGCTAGTTTGTTTCTGAGCTATTAATAAGACATAGATATTGAGTCCTATACTTTGTTTTTTGATTGAGATTTGCACTATCCACCTAGTAATTGAGATTCTTTGCACTTTTCACAAGATTAATGGTTTTCTTGGTTATCGATAATATCCCATAGTCCTCTCGTTCTATGCACAAAATTGAAGAAATTGATAATTTTTGTTGAGATGATCTACGACAACAACAACATGATCCCCTAAGAAGTGTATATAATAAGCGGAAGTAGTCCTCCCTCTTCTACGTCCCTCTTACTTCCCACTAAAAACACACCACACCTGAGAACATCAAAAAATTACACCTCAAACTTGAAGTTCGTAATTTTCATCGCCGTTGCGCCCTCGCCACGCAAGCCCCCGACAAAACGCTTCCACTTTTGGCTTTGCGTGGCTTTCTCCACAGCGGTATTGATACCCTGATCGCGGGGTAGCCAAGTCTGCGTCTCGTTTTCTCTCCTGAACGTGCTTCCCTTCGTCTGTGTAGAGACCGTGGTCTTGCGGCGGATATCTGTTGTTTGGAGGAAGAAAAGTCATGCTGGGGCTTGATGTTCACAAGTGTAACGCAACGGATTTTGGAGATCCGGATCCTCACTTTCCGAGAGAAAACAAGTGCACTACCTGCCATTCGCAACGCGTCTTTCCTAAGCTTCCATTCATTCCATTCATAGTTGGGGTCTATGTGCGACTCCACAAAGTGCAAAGGCGTCTGAGTTGATCCATCATCTTTTCTCTGCTCCCCATAATGCTGCAGGACAGCTTGCGTTAGAGCCTAGAAATTCATTTGAATATTTTTCACTTGAATATTCTCACTGGTGGTGAGTGATGAAAAACTAATGACCAATGTCTTTCATTTCCTTGTTGCATGTACTTATGCTCGTTCCTCGTCTAGTCTCCTTCTATAGTGAGCTTCTCAACTACAAGTAATTTCTTTGTTCTCACAGAAATTTATTAATATCGGATACATAGTACAATACCAGGAATCTACAACCAACACGAATCATAAATGTAGACTTGACTGCGGAAAGTCCTCATGTAATCGCAGGAGCTGGACGAGCTGCGGCATCTGGTAGCACATCTCCCTGACGTTCAAAAACGCGTCTTGAGGTTTCTTCACGAATTCCTTCATCCCGGATCTTAGAAGAGAGACGGCAAATATTTCTCCATCATTTCATTGGCTGCCTTACTAAGTACATAGGACAGAGGAGGAATTCTAAAGGACATAAGTATTTCTTTGCTTGTTTCACGACTGAAAACAGCAATCAGAATCTTTCCCCCATGGGTCTTTCATAACTCTAAATCCTTGAAGACACAAAATCTGCCTTTGTACTGCAGTACACCGAGACTAGGGTCACCCGGTGTTAGGTAGGAGGGCAGAGTAGCCACACAAAAGCCCTGAAAGTCTAGCGGCAACTGCAAAAAGTTCGCTGTCGTTTCCGGATGCAGGAAATGAAAGGCTGCAGCTATTTGGTGTTGTAGTAGTAACATCTTAATATCCTACTCCTCGAGCAGACGTTGAGAGAAAGTAAAAAGCTTCCTCAGCTTGAAATTAATAGAGAGTTAAACATGAAGTAATCGTAGAAAGGAAAAAAACTAAGACTAACTAACTAACTAACCAACTCCAAAAGTTCATTGCCATAAAGATAGCTAGGATGATCGCTCAAGGCGGCAGCGTCTCCCGTGGCAGCAATAGGTCCATGTACCTCTACTATAAATTCCGATATCTCCTTCGCCACCCTCTCCAATGTGTCCTTCTTCTCCGTACCATTTTTCTTCGTCTTCAATGCGTCATATATGTCCTTCGGTAATGCTGGCACATACCTAAAAATTGAGGTAGAAGGTCATATGAATATCCTAGTTAGATGATATTTGGTTCTTGATAATCAGAGCATCTGCATCTTCATTAGATTGCAGTAGAAGTACATTACACTCCTCAGTACACTCCTCAGAATCAGAATGAACATCAGATTCGTGTACTCGTCATGGAAATTCTGTCGTGCAGCAAAAACATCAGCAAAAAAGTCATCAAACGATTGAGATGATACGGTCCTTTCAGCAAGTAATCCCGCAGCTCCAGTTTCGCTGACGCTAAGTGCTGATCCAACGTTGCCGTGGACACTAGTTTCCCCAGTGAGTCGAACAAAGGATAAACCTCCTCTTTTGGTAGTGTCCCTGAGAGTGATTGATTCATTTACCTAATCTTGAGGTATCTAGAGAGTGAATGCTAAGCAGTATATAGAGAGAGTACATAAGGCGTATAGAGAGATGTCCTGAGAGTACATAAGTGCTAAGCAGTATACAGAGAGATGTCCTGAGAGTGAGATTAAAAGGTGTGTAGAGATTAAATGGTGTTGCCGAGACGTTCTTGCGCCTGTCTAGTACAACACAATACGAGGAGAGATCTTTCTCATGAATGTTACAAACTTAAATAGGAGGAGGTACGAGCTTCCGTCGAACTACTCTATGTTAGTCTTGGAAGTGATGAAACATTATACTTAGTTTTCTTATATACCTTGTTGCGCCTGTATTTTGGAAGTGAGGTCTGCTACGAGTGCCTCTGCATTACTTCTGTGTTCTCCTAACCGCGATTTTAACCCATGGAATTCATCAGCGAGGCTCTGCCAGTACGCGAGTCGCTGGCGGTGATGCAACAGCTCTTCTGGGAATTAGAGGGAGATATGTAATAAAGAACTACATATTGGGTTATGTATGCACAAATATCTACAGATTTATCCAATGACAGAATCTCGTTCGAACGACAATGTGCCACCTACTGCAAGAGACACAAAAAATTGGTGTGTAACATAAATAGCAGTAGCGGGAAATATCCATGTTAGCAGGTAAGAGAGAGGAGAGATACACCACATCATAATTTATTTTGAATCCCCGTCCAGCGGCTAGTTCGAAGGTGCGACACCTCTCACTGCAGTCTGCCACTTCGGTTTGGATTTCCTCTAGGACCTTATCCAGTTCCCTTCCGCTCCAACAACTATCCAAGAGTAGAGGCACTGTATTTTTTTTGAGTTTGGTAGAGGTAGCGGTGGACATACGAGTACACTGAGGTTATGTTCTTTGGTAAAATTGGAAGATGAAGACAAGGGTGGATTCATTTAATATGTTACTGAGTGACGACATATTTTCTTACCACGTCACTACATGTCATAGTGAACGTAGTTGTTGTGCAACAAGTGCATGTTGTTATATCAACCATGTGGAAGTAAAGTCAGTACGAAGTAAGCAGATGCTACTCAACCTGATGGCTTTTTCAAAAAAATGAGTGTTCAAAAGGGAGTACCTCCTCCTGATAGTTTTATATTCAGCGTGCGAATGCCGTGGCAAATCCTAAGAAGTTCCTCGAGCTGCTGCAAATTTTAGATGAGAACAATAGCCGCAACATTAATTACATAAGTACTGTGTTTTGATGTTATATCAATTCCTATTTCATTGATTTATTCATACCACGACTGGAAAATCGAAAACTTCTGACAGTAGATTTAGATTTAGATAGGCTCCCGCCCCAGCCCTTAACTTTTCTCACTGCCAGGAAGCGCCAGGAATCGCTGAAGTCCTACACGTGGTAGCACAGATTCTAAAATCTGAGACATTTCTTTTTCCAGAAATTCCGGATTGTGTTCCTTGAATCCCCGTATCGAGGGAACCCTACACCTCCGCACGACAAGCTCCAAAATCTTGTTCCAAACTAGCGATGCCTGCTCGAAACAGCATGAAAGAGGTTGATGGTTGTTGTCGTAGATCCTTGTTGTTGACTTTGAAGAAAATTATTTTCAGCTAGAATGGAAGCAGGAGCTTCACCTGCTAAATAGTACTACCGCACTTCGGGGGTAAAGCAGCTTACTTCTTAGAGGGTAAAGTAGATGATACATTCTTTTAGTTGTACTCCCTCAGTTGTCACTGATAGTAAAGTTGCAAACATAAAACACTGATAGTAAAGTTGCAAACATAAAAGTTCTTACCCACGAAGTCTACTTTCAACAACTTACCCCCGAAGTCTACTTAACAAATCATAAATTGAGATGGACTGACATCGAGTAGCCTTGATTGATGATGAAGTTCATCCTCCTCGTCTCGAAATCGGACTCTTCTCTGGCTATATTTGTAACTCGAAGTTCCCCATCAACAAGCGCCGTTTCGTACCTAGGTAGTAGTAGTAGTAGTAGTAAACCCATTCAAGGGGTACATACATCTGACTTCTTCAAGGGTGGGGTTTGAGAAGAGTCTTTCTTACCTGGTGTCAAGCTAATGGATTTTTAGACAGTCTTTCATGCTGCTAGCTTGGTAGTTCATCACAGTATTAACGAACTTATTATATTTATTGTTTGAAGGACTAAGCCCATAGAGGTACAAACTGAGCGGTTGTTCTATTTTAGTGCTTTGAGCGCCGCTGGACCTAAATGATCACTCAAACGACAGTGTAAAAATAGTACCCCGCCTGCAAAGTAAGCGTCTCCATTCCTGGATTGGTTTTGTTGTTGTTGAAAAGCTTTTTGACGCTCTCTTCGACCACAGCCCTCGCGTCTGCTTCCTGCAGACCCCTCGCTTCCGCGTAAAATGAGGATGTTGCCTCATTGTAGATAGTACGAGCTACTAGTGCTGCAGGGATTAGAGGGTGCAGAAGACAACTAAAACAAGAGCACGAAATAGAACCGGAATAGCACACTTCATCAGATAAGGCATCACATCTGAGTGATCAAGAAACAACCGAGAGTGTTCAAACAACTATAATTGAGGCTCGTGTTCAAGACTTGAAGACGACAAGAGGATGCTTAGATGACGAAGTGTTTGTGTAGTTGGGAAGTGTAGTTGGGGATAATGATCTTGTGTTGACCACTTGAAGACGTGTCGTCCCCTCACAAAGAAAAAGAAAACGATCCACCATCCTTAAGAGAGATTCCGATACTGTCAACCCCAGTTGTCGGCATGCGAGCACAAGCTCTTTCGTTATCGCGTTTAAGGATATCATTGTATCCTAATTCGAGTCCTCCTGCTTCAACTACTTAGTACTGATTGTATAATATCGGTTGTGAAAACCCTATATTTCGGTAGACGTTGAGTCTTTCACCAATGTCGTGGTCTTTGTGCTACTCGATTTCTTGTTCTCTCGTCGTACTTTTGTCCTATTGTTAGTTGTACTCCTAACGTGGTCCTTGTTATGCTTCACTATATTCGCAGTTGGACTACTAGAATCGAGCTTTTTCGCAAAACTTGTGGTAGTTGCAGTCGTGCACTCGTCAACCAGCGAAAAAACTCTGGTGATCATACGAAAGCTCCTTCCTCTGCTAGTTGTAAGTGGTCATCCTTCAAGCGATATAATCCGCTAGGTTCAAGCATTCGTCTTGATAGATACCTCCTCGATCATACACTTCTACTTGTTTCTCGAGTCCTTTTCCGCCGAACTACTCGCTTGCTTCACTACCACTGCTCTTTTGAAGAAAGATCACAGCTGTAGTAACTCCTTTGATACCAAGCTACTAGGCGGTTGCTGGCCATGGACTTCTACCAGAGATTGGTACTTCTTCCAGCCCACCGCTCCACTTCTTCACGGGTACAGGACTGAAGGTCCTCTACGCAGCACGCCAGTCCGAAAAAAAAATATCATGAACTCGATTTTTATGTCAGTTGCTTCAGTGATGAAGCCATCCTTCCCCGACGTCGCCTGCACCGCGGCGTTACCATCTTTCTAGAATACTACAAATATATTTTAGTACTACTATAAACCAACGACCTGGTACTTGTTAACCTTAGAGAACCAGAGATTACTTCGATTTCTAGCAGACATGAGAGATGCAACTAAATCTTCGAACGAGGATCGTCTTTATTGATCTACATTGGAGACGAGGCGAGGGAGGGGGACGAAGGGACGAAGACGAGGATAGTCGGTGTTGGGTCGATCGAGGATGACAATCGCGAGAACCGAAGAACAGAAGACGATGTCACGCCGTTATCTTGAGCTTCGATGTAGACCATGAGATACTGTCACGCCTATATCTTTACCATATCCAACCTGCACCAGACACTCTTTTACCTCTTCATAGAAAACAACGTTGCAGACGACATTCATCAGTTTTCGACAATACAATCTCCTCTCTCATACTACTGATTCATCGAAATCATGTGAGAACCTTTGAAAACCGCACCTACAAGAATACTTCTCAGACAGACCTCGTTATCTTCACAAGGCGTTTCACGAGCAAGCAGTAGTCTTTCTTTTAAAATCCCTGCCCACGACCTGACTTCTTACGTCGCAGCAGAAGTTCACAAGAATGTATCTCAGGCAGGATACCAGCAAAACACTTCAGAGACAGTCTCTTTTAGCAGCCTCCGTTGGCTTTCAAAAGAGGACAGATCTTTTTCATGAGGATAAAAAAACCGAGGCAAACAATAGGCTGAGCATATCGTTATCCGAAGATCATTTCATAGGTAAATCCAATTCCAAAACGCCAAAACAAGTAAATGTCATGTGTGTGCTCATTGGTCACCGACTCTGACCGGGAGAGACCATCTTCAAATCTCTCCCCTTTTCCCTTCATTTTCCCCTGTTCTCTAGGGAGAGCCCCTCTGCGATCTCAGTGACTAACCCCAATGACCAATGAAAGTTGAGCCTTAATAAAATAAGTAAATCTGTCAGGAAGGTTTCTTCGTTCTACTCATTCGTTTTTCTTCTACTCACACCTCTGTCAAAACGCCAAAACAAGTAAACCTGTCGTGAAGGTTTGTTCTACACAGTATTTGCTTTTGAGTTAAAATGCAAGAGATTTCGTTTTCGGTGTAGTTTAGGTTTTCTTCAAGTTGTAACAAGAACAACTTAAGGATCTTCAAGAATCTTCTTCTTCAAGCTAATAATAATAGTTAAAAGTTGTTCCCCTTGATGTACGAGTATTGACTACTTTTGACTATTCAAGCCACTACTTCTGGATGTGGTTCGATGTCACGT
Organism: Amoebophrya sp. A25; assembly: GCA_905178165.1. Classification (NCBI taxonomy): domain Eukaryota; class Dinophyceae; order Syndiniales; family Amoebophryaceae; genus Amoebophrya; species Amoebophrya sp. A25. Next base: position 300,464 of record CAJINU010000021.1, on the reverse strand, counting down.
CGGGATGCCGCAGCTCTAGAAATTTGTCTGAGCAGCTCTTCCTCAGCGTCATCCGCAAGCTTCTTCGACTCACTCACGCACTGAAAGTAGAGCTCCGCAAGAGCCTTTGCTTGCACTTTAAGGTCGCGGTCATTGTCCAGTACTTGTCGAAGAACTTCGACTTCGTCGTTCTCATCAAATACGCGATCGCTCTCCGTTTTTACCTCCTCCTTCATCTTTTCAAGTTGACTCTTCGCCTCGGACAACAGTTCTACTACTCCATTTTCGTCGAGGCCTTGCTGTTGTTTCACGCTTATCAGGATCTCATTCATTTTGTCCACCGTCTCCTTACTGGTAGTATGGGCCAAAGCGACGCCAGTTTGCCGTTGTCCGATGATCCCGTTGAAAAGTATGGTCTCTTCTTCCTCGACTTTTTTTATGTAGTCGCTTAACTTAGATACACGCGCCAGCGCCATTCCACCCTCATATACTTGTTCATTAGCTCGAATCGCCCCGAGTCTATCATTTGCTTTCTGCAGGGCAGCTTCCACACGAGCAGAATCAATGCCGTGGTCGCTAAGTGGGAGTGTGTTTCTCATAGCTCCAAGTTTTCTGACTTTCCAAGCTTTCAAATCTCTAACTTCTTGTTCGGTGAAGCGGTGTCCATCTGGCGAAAGTTGCAGTAGCCTTAGTCCCTGTTGCTGCTCAGATTCCTTTTTTAATTCCCCCACCTGCCTCTGCGTAGATTCCACAATCGCATCTAACTCCTCCACCTGATTTTTCCCACGGGCCCGAAGATGTTCTTGGCGTTGTTGTTGTTGTTGTTGTTGTTGTTGTTGTTGTTGTTGTTGTTGTTGTTGTTGTTGTTGTTGTTGTTGTTGTTGTTGTTGTTGTTGTTGTTGAGGAAGCGTAAGTCCAGCAGAGATGCCCTTAGTGCATGGACTTTGACACAGGAGTGGTCCTTTCGGGCAGGCAGCGGGAGGTGCGCCGCCACCAGAGGGTGCGTCGCCAGCGGGGCTTTTGCCGGTGTGTGTGACAACACGTTCTACAACTTGACGATCCGCTGCTACTTGTTTGTTCAACGATTCAGAGGGACTCCATTCAGGAGGAATCATACCTCCCTCGTCTAGCAACGTCATAGAAGCAATCATCTTGTTCAAGAACTTCCTTGAGGCTGCATCTTTGTTGATGTATCCGGAGAAATATGCATACGCCGCTTTGAAAAAAGCGTCTTCCGCTTCGCGTGTCTGTCTATTTCTCTCCTTCTTAGTGTCATCCGGTAAGTCAGCAAGCACTTTAGCCTTGACTTTGTTTGGCAGAGACTCGCAATAGCTTATCACTCTTTTCAACAACTCATTATCCAACGTTATTGTTCGGCTTTCTGCCGGAGCAGAGTCCGATTGTTGGAACCTATATTGGTCGCAAAAATTCTTAGCTGCCGATAACATCTCTTTCTTCACTTCAGCGATCGCGGACCCGTTCTTGAAGGCAGCCTGCGTGGTCCCTGCGAGTCCAGAGGCGGCACCTGCGAGTCCAGAGGACGACGCGGAAGAAGGCGGTCCTCCTCCTCCTCCGAGCTGTGCTCCGAGTACCCCAGAAAAAAATCCGGAGGTAAGCAGAAATACGCCAGCACCAAACATCTTCATTGTTGTATGTTGTTCTTTACCTACGGGTCAAAAGCAACGAGGAACCGAAAAAAAAAACGGACTTTGGTCGCCGAAAAAACAACCAACAATTGAGATCGGGATGATAAGTTTATCTTTAAGATAGAAAGCAATCGGATTTTCAATCCAAGAGAAAGCGATTCCAAATTGTTTCCTGGCTGGCGTTTGATATAAGAACGGTTGCTCCATGTTGTAGTAATGAAACACAATCAAAGTGTTGCTCGAAACGGGCCCTCGTCTTAGTAATCTGATTGTCAATTCCTACTAAATTCTCTATCTCGGCCCGCCATTCTACTTCTTGATCTCGTCATGTCAAGGATCTTCTTCATGTCAAGGATCTTCTTCATGTCAAGGATCTTCTTCATCATGTCAAGGATCTTCTTCATGTCAAGGAAATACTGAAATCAAGGATCTTCTTCATGTCAAGGATCTTCGTCAACCATCTTTCCGGATTGCTAGATCTTCCTCGAGCACCATCTTCCATTCTGAATGAATGAATGAATGTACCCACTCTGCACATCTATAGGATCAAGATAGATCTTCTCTGATCAAGCTCGCAACATCTACTAACTTTTTAGTGCTGATCTACTCAAAATAGGATAGGATAGGAGTGGGCTCACTTGTGACGGAGTTCATCTACTCAAAATGCTCATCGGCTTCTGCTGTCTCAGTGATCTCCCTTATAGAGGATCAAGAGGTCAAGATCCTAGCTTATAGAGGACCAATCCGTTCTTCGTAACGCCGAGGCTAGAGCAACGCCATGACTAGACTGACGCCGTGACTAAAGTGTCATATCATCTCGCCTCCTATCTCGACCGATACACTCAGGGGAAGGCCCTTCATCATCTCATCCGACGAAGAGCAGAACCTTCATACCACAGTAAAAATTTGGAGCTGTGCCCCTGATGTAAGGTGATCTGATAGTATTCTGATCATCAGGAGCTTCTTCCCGTGAGTTTCAGCAAAGAGACGCTTCTTTTTGGCACTGCTTCCTGTGTGTGCCCTTGTGACATTGCACTTCTTCACCATCGTAGAGATATTTTCTACTACTTCATCACGATATAACAAATCGTGTGAGGCTCTGCTTTTTTACCCAAACTACATCTTTCTCTGAGTCAGATATGCAGCACAAAGCGAGATTCAATCTTCCTCCTCACGCAATGTTGTAGCACAAAAGTAGCACAAAGGCTGGGTTATTACTCGACTATTCGAATAACTTCTCAGACAGACCTCGTTATCTTCACAAGGCGTTTCACGAGCAAGCAGTAGGCTTTCTTTTAAAATCCCTGCCCACGACCTGACTTCTTACGTCGCAGCAGAAGTTCACAAGAATGTATCTCAGGCAGGATACCAGCAAAACACGTCAGAGACAGTCTCTTTTAGCAGCCTCAGTTGGCCTTCAAAAGAGGACAGATCTTTTTCATGAGGATAAAAAAACCGCGGCAAACAATAGGCTGAGCATATCGTTATCCGAAGATCATTTCATAGGTAAATCCAATTCCAAAACGCCAAAACAAGTAAATGTCATGTGTGTGCTCATTGGTCACAGACTCTAAACGGGAGAGACCATCTTCAAATCTCTCCCATTTTCCCCTGCTCTCTAGGGAGTGCCCCTCTGCGATCTCAGTGACCAACCCCAATGACCAATGAAAGTTGAGCCTTAATAAAACAAGGAAATCTGTCAGGAAGGTTTCTTCGTTCTACTCATTCGTTTTTCTTCTACTCACACCTCTGTCAAAACGCCAAAACAAGTAAACCTGTCGTGAAGGTTTGTTCTACACAGTATTTGCTTTTGAGTTAAAATGCAAGAGATTTCGTTTTCGGTGTAGTTTAAGTTTTCTTCAAGTTGTAACAAGAACAACTTAAGGATCTTCAAGAATCTTCTTCTTCAACGTATAACATCAGCTGGAACAGCAGGTGGAGCAGCAGCAGCAGCAGCAGGATCTGAAGCAGCAGCAGGAGCAGGAGCTGGGGCAGCAGCAGGAGCTGGAACAGCAGCAGCAGGAGCTGGAACAGCAGCAGCAGGAGCAGCAGCAGCTGAAGCAGCAGCAGGAGCAGGAGGAGCAGGAGGAGCAGGAGGAGCAGGAGGAGCAGGAGGAGCAGGAGGAGCAGGAGCAGCAGGAGCTGAAGCAGCAGCAGGAGATGAAGCTGAAGCTGAAGCTGAAGCAGCAGCAGGAGCTGGAGCAGCAGCAGCAGCTGAAGCAGCGCCGGGAGCTGAAGCAGCAACAGGATCAGCACCAGGAGCTGAAGGAGCAACAGGATCAGCACCAGGAGCTGAAGGAGGAACAGCACCTGGCCTGACAACAGTCGGAGGTCTCTTCACCGTCCTCAAGAATTTGCGCAAGGCTCCTCTTGCAGGTTCTCGCGTATTTCCTCCAGTGTTCGAATTATGGCCTTGCAGTTGTATATTCCGGTCATGCGTCGAAAGTGTGCCACTTGTTCTAGGATTCAATCCAGAGAGTGTTCCTGCTGGATTCAATCCGTTGCTCCTGTTCGGATCATGGCCGTCACCAGTAGCATCTTGGAGTATACTTCCAGCAGATCCAGATCCACGAGAAGTCCCGGAAGCAGCACCAGATCCACGAGTGAAGTGCACGATCATCCAAATACCCAACCCAACAAAGGCTCCACACCCTAAGGAGATAGCCAAAATCCACCAGACACGAGAAGACACAGAGGAGGTGGAAGCGGAAGTTCCGCCCAAACCAGAGTCGTTCTTGGCATTGTTGTTGGTGCCCTTCACCTCACGCCCAGGCGTCATTGCATTCGAATCACCACGCGCGGACATTTTTTTTGTTCTTTACGAATACGATCACTGATGTCGTATACAACTTCAAGTGTACTATCCTGTTATTGTAGTGGTAGGCAGTGCTGTTACACCGTTGTTGCTCTATTATTTCCTTTTAGATAGTTCTTATGCTTTCTTGCAACTCTTACCGAGTAGAAGCTTTGGTTATGATCATAGATACATAAATTCTTTGCTTTCTTCCGATTTAGTTAGATTTCTCAGCTCTTTCTTAGTTTTAAGCAGTTTTAGATGTTATTTCTTTCGATGGGATATTACTTTATTAGATTCAGCAATGTCTTCTTTAGGGTTAAACAAAACAACGAATATGCTTCTTTTCAAAACAATCGATGTTTTTCCAAAATAATTCTCTATTGTGGGGGGCTGTAGTAGATTACAAGTTGAAGTGAGGTTGGTTTTCCATTATTTCTTCAAATAAACAAAAAGTTTTACGAAGTGAGGGCGGACTGTTGTTTTAGTATCACAACTAGTCCAGAAGTGAGTTTGTCAGTGACGTTTTCAACTTGCCAGATTTTGAGTCAGTCTAGGAGAATAAAAAGTAAGTACTCTTCGAAGTGAGGGCAGTGCTGTCTTCAACTTACCAGATTTTGAGTCTAGAAGTTCAAAGTGCTACTTTTTTCTTTCTTGGGTCAAAAGTAAAAGGCCAGCCAATAATTGACTTAGTCTTTTAGCAGATGTTTTTCTTTTTGTGCTCTTTTCTGCAAATGAAGGCTAAAGAAAGGAGCAGGAGTCAGTCGCGTCAGGCCAACATTTATAACTTACGTATTGAGAGTCCTTAGTGTTCTAGTGGTCTTCTTTCCTACTAGATCTTCTTTCCAGGAGACCTCCTCAGGGCATCTCTCTACTAGATCTTTCTTTTGTATTTTGGATCTTCATATAGGATCTTTTCTGCTATTTCGCTGATCGGCATCCACGATGAACCAGGGCTGTGATGTAAACGAACCACTTCAGGGACGATCTTCATCGGCGATCAAGATCTGTGTATGTAAATGATTTCAGTGACAATACTGCAACGCAAGAACATCTCCACAATTGCGACAATACTGCAGTACAAGAGAGAGCTCTCTCAACAAAAAGAGGCGCCCTGTTTTCGCACCGTCTTGAGACAGCTGCGGCAACAGTCGTTGCTCACCATCTTGTTACAGTCTAATCATCATTTTTTGGAACCAATTCTTATAAAAAAGCAAAGTAAGCCATACAGGATTTTTTCTATAAGATTCGTTCTTCAGAGAAGTCTTTTTCTAGGATTATTTCTTCAAACTACCTAGTCTTGACAATCATTCGTCCGCTTTTCAAATCAGTCTCACTGTGCACTCAATTCCGTCGGTCTGTCTTCTGGTAGTCTTCAGTCTAAAAACCGAACGAAAATTATTCAATATCACTAGGCAGATCTGGAAAATCACTATCGTCGCCGGCCGCAGAGCAAAGCGCAATACTGTTCGGCCCTTGTGCTCCAGCCGGTAGACAAAACTCCGAAAGGGGCCCTTCGTAACGCGCCCACCTTCTGCGTCGTTATTCACGCGCAGCCTCACCTTACCAAGCCTCGCCGGTGCATGGTGTCCGCGTCCGCCCCTCCCAATGGCGTCGTGGGTGGTTTTGTCCTTCCGAATGTAGACAAAAAAGCCCAGACATTCGTCGCCACCACCAAACGAAAGCCATTCGGGGCGAGTAAGCGCTGCCCAGGCATCGGATTGCCTAGAACCTTCTTCCCCGTTCCACCTCTCTGCTGCCATCTCGAGGCGCCAGCCCTTTACCTTCTTAGGCCGCGCGATAATGTGCGACATGTTCAGACATTTCGCCGTCTGAAAAGCCTGACCCCTTCGCGGGCTTCTGCTTATCGATTGCGAAGCCCTTCCCAAGCGTATCGACTGCGTAGTCATTCAGAAGAGCACGCAGCCCCCTAAGATGGCTCTCGGAAAATGCGGCAGCCACGATCACTTGAAGGGGCCGCGTCTTATCAGCACTACTCTCGCCCCCCATCAGAGCGAAGTCGTCGAGCATGGGCGTCGGCTCCTGATCAGCTCCCTCTTCGTGCTCTTCTTCTTGCTCCCTCTCGTCCTCTTTTGATTCGGAGTAAAACTGCAAAATGCTTGGTGAGATAGGCGCGCCGCCCAGTCCTGGGTCTGATGTTTGCCTCTGAGTAAGAAGATTTGCGCAACCAGTCCGCAGGCCATCCAACCGAATAGGAAAGGCCACACCTTTGGGGAGAGGTCCTTTCGGCTTCTCTTTCTGTGTGCTTTTTCGTCCTCCTTTATTCACCTCAGACGATGCGAATTTTCCAAAGAGGTGCTCCTGCTCCAGCTGCTGCAGTTCAGCGAGAGTAGCGGAAACGGCGTCACCACTCAGGAGATGGAAACGGAAGCGGACCTCGTTCGCGTCCTTTTGTTTGGTCCCAAAAGAAGACCAGACCAGAAGCATCTTCTCCGGGCTTCGTGCCAGCGCTAGGAGCCTTCAGTCTCCTCAGACAAGGCGCCAAATCCTCTTTAAAAGTTGCTGCGTGATCAGTGAACAGGCCAGCGCCTACACCACTGAGGCAACTGCGGAATTGGTTCAGTGCGGGCCCCACAGCTTCCATCTTGTATGTTTCACAAAGTTTTTGCCACTTGTTTGTTCCTTGTTTTCTCACTGATCGATTAATGAATAACAATAATGAGGCATACCAAGGACTTTTCAAGACTTCTCTGCGGTCTCGTACTAGGCGTTGTAGTTACTTTATTCTACTTGGGCGAGCCGAAAGTAAAAAGTTGCTGAATCTTTGCTGATTCTTTGTACAAGTAGTAGAAGACATTTTCTTATTATTGCGCTCTAATTTTCCGACTTTAATAGCTTATTTTGTTAAAATTCAATCGAAGGGAATCAGGATCAACTACATCTTCAGAGGTTCATTAGTCGTGATTATCACGGTCATTAGTCGTGATTGCCACGTGTTCATAATCATTCGTGATCGTTTCTCTAGATCTTCCTCTGGGACCTGCTTGTGTCATTTTGAACTCATCTCGGATCTTTAAGATCTAATCTTCTTCTGCGACTCTTTCCGTGGTCTTTGTCGGTAATAAAGATCTCAGACAGCTCAGTGTCGCGAAGCTGCTTAGCCTTACAACTACGAAGATCATGTCGAACAAACTGTGTCTTTTCTTCTGTAATAGTGTAGTAGTAGTAGTGTACCCAATCGTGGGGTATACTATCAAGAACGACTATCAGAAGCAATGAAGAGCTGCTATCTGTATCTTCTGTATTTTCGACAATCCCCAACAAAAGCCGTTATGAAAGTCGCGCTATATGACATTTTCGGTCACTGCTTCGGCTTCTTGACCCACCGCAGAGGACGATATTAGAGAAGGGCGGGTCCACATATATTTTGTAGCACAACTTTTTGAAATTTCTATCATTTCTTGACAAAACAGGAGCTCCGTTTATGACAACGAATCACAGATCCGTGAAATAACTAAGGGTTCTAACATAATTATCCTTTAATACATTCCATTCACTTGAGAACGGTACTGATTATTGACGGTACTAATTAAATTGACAACGACTCTCCTCTGACAAGGCCATAATTTTGCTGGTAAATCCCAGGGATACCAATGGTCAGGGAAATTTTCCGTGCGAATGCGGAACGCAGTAGTTGGAGATCATAGTCTTTTGATGCTTATCTTCTTGATATAATCGATCAATCAAGACCGATAACTCATGATGCTCACAACGAAGGTGAAGAGGAAAGAAGAGAAAACTGAGAAATTTCATCAGATTTTGAGATGAAGAAGTTTCTAGACATTCATTCATTCATGGACAGACATTCTAGACATTCTAGACATTCATTCAAGTTTCTAGACATCTGAGATTAAGTAGAAACACAAGTAGTTATATATCCTGATATCTAACCAAGAAGTGGCTGTAGCCTTAATATCACCCCAAGCACCATCGCCATGACGAAAGCGACAATGACTTGTGCCAACGTATGATCTTTGTTATGCACCCGTGCCCATGGTACTGGACCACCTAGTTGTAGGGTTGTAGTAGTAACTAAGATTTTCCACAATTGTGATTATCGAATATTCAAAAGATATATTCAGCCTGTTGTAGAAGTCAAAATCAACAACGCGAACGATACTCAAAGCATTCGAACAAGTTTTAGATAGTACGTCGATCAACAACGATGCTAAAAGCGTAACAAGTCTACTAGGTACTACACGGCTCATTCAGTACATGTCAATAATGCAGCCAACAGCCATGGGTAATTCATTCCTGAGCCGTCAGTCGACCGAAAAAAAACCTCCAGCGAAACCCAGCTCATCACTGTACCGGTAACCAGCACATGCCCAGATGGCATGCCATAACAGATTAGACGATGATTAGATTAGGTGAACAAGCGCTAGAAGATTATCAAGATTGAGCCAAAATGGCTACTAGTACTAGTCCTGTACTTGTACTCGGGAAGACGTATCTCGGAAAAAACGTCGCTGTTTCGAAATAGCGGGAACAAAAAATGAGACCATTATTATTAAAGTAAAGGCTATCCTGTAAATGTTAGAGATTCTTCAATCATTCCGCTTCACACGTTGATAAGACCGCTGAACTGATACTGTGACATTGCTTGCCACTGAATCTGGCCCAGATTGCACCTGACACCGACCTGTTGAGGACCAATAGATCTGAAGCTAATCCATGCTCAGGTCGGGGGCAATGGGTGGGCGCAGCTCCAGAGGCCTCAGTCTCATCTGCGCAAGAGGCGGGTATTTTATTTGTTATTATCGTCGCTGTTTCGAAATAGCGGGAACAAAAAATGAGACCATTATTATTAAAGTAAAGGTTATCCTGTTGATTACATTAATATTAGAAGATGATTATAGATTAGGTGGGTCAAGGATTCGGTCAAGGAAGAGCAAGCTCGTCTTTTCTTTTCTTTTTCGTTCCTTCACGCCTCTCTTCTTTCTCTCGGCCTAATACCCGACTTACTATAACCCAAACCCCATAGTGGGGAAAGGGGGGCCACAAGGTGCGGGTAAGCCTTGAGCCAAAAGCGATTATTTGATGTGAAAATTACGTTGTCTATCACCAATTATTTGATGTGAAAATTACGTTGTTCTAGAGATAGTCCTTCCTTAATTTCACCCTTCCATCGGCTTGCCGGTTTGCTGTTTCGGGTGGTCGTGGGTCGCGCAAGAGTGGCTTCAGCGCTAGCTCGTTTACGGCTAGAAGCGAAAGCCCAACGATGTTCACATACAGGAAAACAAATCGCTGCATTACTTAGAAGATGATGAAATAGGAATACTGTGTATTACAGTTCCTTTACTTCCGGCCGTGAGTGATGATACTGATTCGAGGTTAGTCATCTTCTGGGTTGACTACTTCCTGTCACTTGTCAGTGTACAGTCGGAAGATTTGAGCTTCATAAGGCGGTTACGTATTTTTTTTGATTTAGTGGAGTGACTCATCTCACGAGTGACTCATCCCCCGTCTTCGGGTCCTCGATTTCAAACAAGTAAATGCGTGGATTCTCAGCAGCGCTCAGGGTAATACTCCAGGAACTGCACAAAGGAAAGACAAAGACATTGATAGAAAAACAATACTCCGTCCGCCTTAAGTCACAACGTATCCGACTAAAAACGAGAGGCCCAGAAGGAACGGCAGAAAGCCGTATATCATCGCAATCCGATCCTTAGACTATGATTCCATGATAGAAGAAGTGGATGATTTGTAGGAAGCCACTGAGCACCATCATGATGAGGCAGGAGTCGGAAGATCTTCACAGCAATTACATAACCAACGATTTCACTACCCGAAGGAGATGTTGAACGAAATGAAAACTAATGCCCAATTAAAGGTGTGGTAGAAATACTTAACCTATCCATGGCGCACAGTCTCGAGCGACTTATCACCACATCCTTAAAATTTATGACGCGCTTTTCTGGCAGTCGAATTGTTACCTGTAAGAATGCGAATTTCCGCAAGTAGGGTCCGCCATTGCTCTTCAACTCCAAGTCATCCTGAAGCTCTGGACTGTACAGCTCCTGTGGTACTCGTATCAGGCCCATTCTGCGGAAGTGCGGAAGTGTGCAAGTGTGCAAATGTCGTGCAAGTGTACAAGTGTACAAAACGATGGAGTTGGTTCAAGTCGATGGAGTTGGTTCAAGTCGATGGAGTTGGTTGAAGTTGACGTCGAAGTTGAGGCTGAAGGTTCAAGTCGAAGCTGAGGTTGAAGCTGAGGTTGAAGGTTCAAGTCGAAGCTGAGGTTGAAGCTGAGGTTGATAACTCCGTCCTTGAACTTGATAAAAAGTTCTAAATCTTGATACTGTTCTTGCGCGCACGTTGAAGTTGATCAGAAAATTGAAGTTGTCCTTGAAGATACTTCCTCCATAGGTCTCAAGTTGGAATTCTTTGTTGTTGGTTGCGAAACAATAATTTCGCAATAGCTGCTTAGGGCCTTATTCTGGTGATCAAGTCCGAAGAAACCTGGCGCCGACGGCAGTAGGAGAAAGCGCAGCTTTCCGTATACGCGGCGGCTCCAGCTCCTCTACAGAATCAGAAGTTCACTTCACAAGAAAACTGAAGCAGAATTACTTCATTTACCAGAACAGCAACAACTTACAAATCACAAATCCATTTTCATCCATATCAATCTCTATTAAAGCAATGTTGCAAATTGTACAAACCTTTTTCTCCTCCTAGAAACGAGGTGTGCTGGAAACAAGGTGTGCATGATATGTCAGCGTCAGCGATCGCTCGAAAAAATTAAAGATTGATTGTGGTAAAAAGGAAAAATTTCAACACAAAAGTGTACCAATTATGGAGGGAATCGAATCATGGCTTGTCGCACTCGGGTCTTACTAAAGCGGGGAGAGGAATCACATCGGTATCGCTCCACGTCGACAGATCATTACTATACTAGCAGTATGCTGTATCTTGATCTACTGAAAGGACCGATTTCTTTGAACACTCTGATTCATTCTACTCTCAAAGCCCACTTCTCCTCTGTGCTCCACGCTTCTTCACACCAGCAGTCTTGCTTCAATAGTCAGTAAAAAAGCTCCTACTTACATGTAAGTCAAGAGCAGGTTCATGGCAGGCACCGGTTTCTGATGAAAACATTCTTGTGACGGTTCATGGCTGACACCGGTTTGATGTGATGAAAACAATCAATGAATCTTGTTTATTCCTCACATCGGTTTTTGCCATGTCTATCACACAGCATTATGTCAAATCCGTATTCGCCTTCATCACATCGATTATCATCACGTCAAAGTTTCTGCGACCCCTTCCATAGACTTCTTCTTCTTCAAAACTGACCACTCCGCAACCCTTTAGTTGGTATTTTTCACCCCAGTAAAACGGCCGTAGTTGTCAGAAAAACTAGCCACATCATCATTATCCACTTACTTCAATCGTATCTCTTCTTGCTTACATCGTAATATATCGCAAAGTTTCTGCGACCTCCTCCATAATCTGTAAAAAAAACGAAAGTGTTTTTCCCCAAGCAACAAACTCCTCCATCATCTATAACTCGTCTACTAAGCACATCCAATTACTACTCACCAGCAGTGAAGATAAGTCAGGTGATGCTGGCGATGACATTGCTACAAGAAAGAAGACTGAAGTGGGCAAGCTATGAAATCCAGGAGTTTTCTGAATAGATGACATCGCTGGTACGTTGTTCAATGTGCTGTCTTAATCTTTCCAGAGGGACATTTTGAATTTCATACCCAACTTGAAACAACTCAAGGGGGGTGTTGTAGGAATAGAGATACTCCGTATTTTCAGTTTGCTACTCGCGTATTTTCAGTTTTCGAGTATATCAATTCAAGATATTGATTGGTGCTGTTTTTCATTAGCGAAAGAGCCAATGCATTCCAACTTTCTTCGGGTAGTAAATTCAGCTATCATTATTTATTGTTCTTCTCCTACTCCATGAATTCATTCATTCATTTACCTAACAAGAGGTAATCTATATTGTTCTTCTCCTACGTACTCCATGAATAATAACTATCTCTATCTTCTTCATAATCATTTCAACTAGCAAGTTGAAAATAGAACATCTTCTAGTTGTAGTTCAGCCGTCCTTGTGCGCTCAGTAGAAAAATCTTATCCAATTTATTTCTTGTCCACGAACGGACCTAAAAATCTTCCACTATACTTCATTTCATCCAACAGGGTAAAAAACTCCACAATTATATAGTTCAACATTCTCATTCAGAAATGATACATCTCTGAACCCCAACATCCACAGACGTAGAAAGAGAATTAAGTACCGCGTCTCAAGTACCAGCACATCCACATCTATCATAAGTAAGTCCTAAAAAGAAGCATGTCACGTGAGTATCCCTGATAGTACTGTTCCTAGTGCCCGTAGTGTTTTTTTTTGCGTTAGGACTATATGCCACCGCCCTTTCAAACAATTAATTAACCTATATAAGATCATCCAAATTACATACTGGGGGCGCATAAGACCGTACAATAGTGCTGATAGGATCATCCTTCACCAGAAAAATAACTATCCTCCTAGCTCACACAGAACTAGTAGAAGTCCGCCTCTTTTTGAGAGTAACAGTCAAGTTTTTGTTATGTCTCGTCAGTGTCAAGTGGCTTAAACGTTGCTTGGCCTGTTCACTTATCAAACAACAATGTCTAGACTTCTGCTCATTCTCCTCGTCAACAAGAACGTGAAGGTTCTGCTCTTTCTCCTCGTCAAGAAGATGCTCCTTTCGACGTTGCTGCAATCGATAAAACGAGTAGCAGATTTTCTAGTGATCTGGTTCACCTCCGGTTGCTCCATCTCCGGCTGCTCCATCTCCGGCTGCTCCATCTCCGGCTGCTCCATCTCCGGCTGCTCCATCTCCGGCTGCTCCATCTCCGGCTGCTCCATCTCCGGTTGCTCCATCTCCGGCTGCTCCATCTCCGGCTGCTCCACTCTCCGGCTGAGCCGTAGCCCCTGCTTCATCTCCTCCACCTGTAGCCTGAGCAGAGTCGACATCTTTTCTAGCACCTCCTGCTCCTGGTTGTTCTTGCAGACGTTTAGTAACAGCCTTTTCGATCGCTGCTGATTGAGCCGATTGAGCAACCTGCTTTGGAAGATCCGATGGAGTAATACCAGATTTCGCAGGAATCGCGGTTCCACCTAACGCGCCGGAATTCGAACTCGTCGCTCCCCAATCTTTCATCGTGTGAACGCCTGTTCTACCTGATGATCCTGAAGATTGTTGCAATTCTTAGAGGATAAGTGAGTGATCATGAGTTGTGCTGGGTGACAAATGAATGAATGTACCCGCTTTAATATGGCCTCACTCTTACATGCAATTAAATTTAACTATAAGTAGAAAATTTGGATGAAAAAACATTGATTCCTTTCTCTTTTCTACGTCCATGCATCTTCAAGAGTGACACTATCGCACGGAAATGAATCATCTAGGTAAAAAAATGAGATGAAAATCAAAAGGCGTTTTTACAAACGTGAATTATTGATGATCGCCTTAAGCCCTGGGTGCGGGTGCAGCTTTTCCAGCGCCAGCCGCAGCCTTCTGTTGCACTGGTCCAGAGCCAGGTGGAGCGCCAGCCGCAGCCTTCTGTTGCACTGGTCCAGAGCCAGGTGGAGCGCCAGCCGCAGCCTTCTGTTGCACTGGTCCAGAGCCAGGTGGAGCGCCAGCCGCAGCCTTCTGTTGCACTGGTCCAGAGCCAGGTGGAGCGCCAGCCGCAGCCTTCTGTTGCACTGGTCCAGAGCCAGGTGGAGCGCCAGCCGCAGCTTTCTGTTGCACTGGTCCAGAGCCAGGTGGAGCGCCAGCCGCAGCCTTCTGTTGCACTGGTCCAGAGCCAGGTGGAGCGCCAGCCGCAGCACTCGGTGGACCACCGTCTCCTGCTGGGCCGCCACCAGGTGCCGCACCGCCAGCTCCTGCTGGGCCGCCATTGGCACTACCACCATGTGCCGCACCGCCAGCTCCTGCTGGGCCGCCATTGGCACTAGTAGGTGCCGCACCGCCAGCTCCTGCTGGGCCGCCAGAGCGTCGTGGCACAGATCCACCAAGTCGCAGAGAAAAACGTTGTGCTACACCAGGACGAGGACGCTGTGCTTCTTCTACAGGTGGTCCAGCCACGTCAAAAAGTTCTTCATTGATTATCAAAACAACTTCATCAAAGAAGTGTGTACGAGTCAGCTGCGGCTCTTCAGCACCTCCAGGCGCATGCACTTCCCCTGCCAGTACGCTTCTCACGATATCCTCATAGAACTCGGTCAAATTGCATTAGACGTCGCTAGATGGATGCGACAAGGAGAAGCCTAGCACGATGAGGAGGAGCACAGCTCACAAGCAACGCTGCTTTCGTGTTTTTCTTTTGTACTACGATATTCAACATTGTACGTCAATATGGAAATAAAGAATACCTGAGGCCTTGACTCTATCTTCTGCTTAATAAATATAGAAAATGACGTGGCAAATAAAAAAGCAGCTCTAGTAAAAATTCTTCTGTTGAGGTTGTAATCAGGTATATGTGGGAATATGTCTAATATGATCCTTTCTCTGCCTGAATACGCGTATTCTTATGATCAAGAACATAACTCTGAATATGTGGAAAGTGGCTGCGATGAGTAGCGGACATGGCAGAGAGCACGGAAATGGCTGGAAGCACGAGCACTCGGATCGGATTGTTGGACTCCAGTTGCTCCCGAATCGCAGCATCGATTACGCCAATGTAAGCAGCTTTCACTCCAGCTTGAAAGAAAGCGAAACTCTTGGCGGCTGGTTCTTGATTAGCTGAAGTTGCGGGCTGAAATTGTCAACTTCAAGTTGGATTGACTATTCGAAAAACTGAAATAAGCAAGTACCTGATCAGAATAAGCGAGATACTGATGAGAAGGGAGAGTAGCCTTGACGCTATAAGCTAGTGCCTCCCTTATTTCAGTCAGTAACTCGGTTATTTTGAGTTTTCGAATACACGTATCTATTATGCGAATGGCACCTTTTACGCCATCGTTTAGCCAGTTTCTTCTTGGAATGGTACTACTAGCATATCGTACTACTAGCCTAATGACATTGCAAATACATGAGAGAACAACCTCCCCTAGCCTAACGTACATGTCATGTCGTGGAACCTCTTTCACAGCTGTGAGGCCATGACCTTAAGGTACTACTAGTAACCTATAATCCTAATGACACTGCGCAAAAAAAAATTTCAGAAAACATAACATTGTAGGTCATCTGAAGGCGCTCTTCATGCTGTCTCGCGTTCGGACCGGACACAAACATCAGTGCTCCGATCTCGCGCTTCGTGATTTCTCCATTCCCGACAAAGAAATCATCTTCGTCTTCATCAGCCGCCGTGAGATTATCATATCGCGTTGCAAATATGAGATGTCCGCGACCATGATCAAGAGACTCAGTAGTATTAGAGGCCGATAGAAACAAGTAAGTAAAACGCTTTGCGGGTCGAAAACAGTCATAATCATAGTCATTATCATTCTTGGAAAAAAAAAGAAGCGGCTAGAACTTACTCTTTGGCGGAACGGTGATCACCGACAGAGGACCGTTATTTGAGTTCATTTACTTTCATCCCAATCTTTCTACGCAGTACAATTGAGTCTCTTGATGGTCCCGGACATCTCAGACCATCAAGAGACTCAGTAGTACACGAGACACGCCCCACAGCGAGTTCATACTTTAATAGGTGCCACCTGGCCATTTCTACCAATATAAGAGTGTCTGTATGGTAGAAATGGCCAGGTGGGTCAGGTGTCTCATGTCTAACCCTAACCCTAAATAACCCTCCCTAACGCATGTCTGTATGGTAGATTTGTTTTTGCTATACAGTCTGCCACGAAGTATTTTCACTTTCGACTATTTCAACGAGGACAAGTTGAAAGTGACATGATTCTGGTGTGCTAAGCATAGTACTATTTTTTTGTTATCCTATACGTTATCCTATGCATAGGAGACATTAAATATGTTGCTCTGTACTACTCCTAGCTATATACATAAGAGGAAGTACTATTCATTATATGTGTACGAGGAAACTACATATATTCATTCGTTTTGATGATGTTAGTCGGTTCGGGATTGTCCTACGACTTCCCTGAATCTCTTCTGAGTTTTACGGATTTCCCTGATGTTAAAACTGTTGTGTTGAAGATGTTGAAGATGTTAACATTGTTGCTGATAAGGTCCTGCTTTGGTCTCTCTACATAAAAGTTCTCTCTAATATGGGAGACGAGTGATGGAATTTAGGACATGATTGGTGAAAATCGACTTTCAAGTCGTGTAGTACTCCTTAAAGTCGTGTCTTTCGCCTCCAATAAACGGGTTGCGGACTACGAAAGCACGGCTGAAGGCTACTGGGTTGTGCTGAAATCTGAAGTCGTCGAATCCTTCTCCTTGCCACGTCTGGCTTTGACGACCCCAACGGCCTTGCAGGAGGTGCTTGTAGATCTCCTGCATTTTGCGCACCATTACCTGCGTCCACTTAGTTTCGTCCCCTGAGCTGGTTTCAATCAGCTTAGGTACCGTGAAGTCTTCCGCCGACGTGGTACCAGCAGGAGGACTAGTGAGGAGGTGCGCAGCATGAAAAGCAAGGAAATTGCTCACAGTCACAGCCTCGTTGTTGTCGTCGCGGCCCCAGTTGTTGGGCTGCACACGGTCCGTTTTGAGAACTTGCGCCGGTGGGGTAGGTCCATCTGGCGGAACCAAGTCCGCCAAAAGACCTCCTGGCAGAGCAGCATCCGCGTCTACAACAATGGCAACGTTTTTCGGATCCGTCCACCCGCAGCTCCTCCCCGAACTATTGTAAGGATGCCCTGGAAGCTGACGAAGTACGTATTGCGTAGGACGGCAGTCCTCGCCTCTAGCACGATGGACGCGCAAAACTTCTTGTCCTAATCCTGGAGCAGCACCCGCACGCACTTCACTCCAACGTGCCTGGCCGGTTTCAGGGAGCCTATTGGCTAAACGTAGGTGCTTCGGTAACCCTTCAAAAGCAAGAGCAGCATTGTCAACACGTGCAGCTTGATCAGCTGCAGGAGTTAGAACCGGGCTAGCAGCAGTTCGTGATCTCTCCGCCTCTCGTTGCGCATGTGCGTCCACGAACGCGTTCCACCAGGCCGTGTCAGGCAAGTACGCCTGAAACCCCAACTTAAGAGCTGCAGGAACAGTACCCACACGAGAAGGTAAAAGTTGACGCTCCTGCCCCCGGCGCGATCGTGTGTCTTGCTGGTACAAGCCAAAACGTAGTGTTTGTTCGACATTCTCTTGTCCTCGACGCTCACGTGTGGTCCGCTCACGTGTGGTCCGATCTAGGAATCCGAAGTTCTCTTGAAGGACAC
Organism: Amoebophrya sp. A25; assembly: GCA_905178165.1. Classification (NCBI taxonomy): domain Eukaryota; class Dinophyceae; order Syndiniales; family Amoebophryaceae; genus Amoebophrya; species Amoebophrya sp. A25. Next base: position 282,718 of record CAJINU010000021.1, on the reverse strand, counting down.
TTTGATCACCGACGAGTAGATACCCCCGAGGATCATTCGGATCACGGATGACGGAAGTCAAATAAGGTCCTGCGCTTCTGTTCGCTCCTTCAGTGAGCGTATGAATGCGGACTTCGTTCGGCTGAGCGGCGTCGCCATCCTCCCGCAGAAGAACAAAAGGCCCGGGGCCTTCGGGCAAGGAAAAACGAGCATCGCCTTGCTTCACCGCTTGCACTGCGAGGTTGACGCCTCCGTATCCGCCCTCTACATTGATCTCTCCTGGCTTTTCTTGTTGACCTTGACCCTGTTGTTGTCCTTGTTGTCCTGGTTGAGAAGAACCTTGAGGTTCAGTTCCTTCCGGTGGGACAGCCGCAGTTGGTTCTGAGCGTCGAGCGAAGTGAACGATGAGCCAGATCCCTCCGCCTGTAATCAGTGCAGCACCGACACCGATCACCAGAAAGATCGAAGCTTTGCGCGACAAACAACAACCACCTTCCCTGGAGGCACGACCACCACCACCCAAAATAGGTGTCTGCTCCCCACCACGTGTTTCGTTTTTGTTCGCCATCTTTTTTTTTGCGCGATTGCTTCTTTATATTAGTGGAACTAGAGTTTTTTTTTTTGGGGGGAGATTGCCTCTTTATAGTAGAATAGTTTTACTCCTCAGTGCTAGTAAGGTGTTCAACGAAAATAAAGTAAGAAAGTTTTCGAAATATTTTATTCAATGAACTGCTAGAGTAAGTACAAATATCTTGTTGAGAGATGAAGCTGCCAGATGTATCTCGCACTCGTTATTACTAGGTATGTGAAATTGTTCAGTAAGATACAATGAATTGTTCAGAAATCTAGTGCGCCCCTTCAAAAGGAAGCGAAGTTCCTCCTCTTGCCGTCAAGTGCTTATCTTCTGTTTGTAGAAGTAAGTACCTCCCTAGTTCTTATTCTGCGTTCTACGTTATAAGTAAGTACTTACATCAATCTCCTTGTGTTCTACTTCGAGTATATCGAGTTTCTTCTTCGCAATTCTAACAGCCAGTTTCTTCGTGAGAAGGTTCCACTTATCAGAGAAAAATTTTCCTAAAAAGCAGAACAGTCCTGGATAAGTTTTGAATTGGTGAGGTCGAAATCGCATTAGGTCGAAAATGAAAATGTAGTTTACAATGAAAATGTAGCCGAAAAGTCGCACATCATGGTCATCATTTTTATTCAGTCACTTCACCTGTAAGAAGTTTCTTTGCCACACACACCATACACAGCGTAAAAACACACAAAGCACAGAAAACGCCTGGTAAGATCGTAAGCGTTGCCCGGAGCGCATCAATACAAGCAAACACTGTTTTTTTGTCTCACGATATCCAAGGAATTCTTTTGCGGCTCCTTTTTCACCATAGAAGGAGCTGCTCGTGAAGTTTTTTTATAGTGCGCCCCCGATATTCGAGCTCCTTTCATGTGGCCGATTATTCATTGATTGACTGATTGATTAATTGCTTACTTAGTTATGGATTACAATTCCAAGGTTTTCGACATAAAAGTCAGCGCACCAGCATGGGTGATTTTTCTCTCATCATTTCCGCTTTTTGTTCCAGGATAGCGTCTACACTTCGACTCGGACTCTGGTATCTCGATCTTTCGAGTAATTTTTGATTCGTCTCTGGTGGTCATTCATCTCTAACACTGGGAGCCTCACTCTCTTTAATCACTAGCTCTCCAATCTAGCCTTTCCGCAGAGCCACTGAATATTGGTTTTCCAACTAGTACTATTCAATGCGTATAATTATATTCTCCTGTTTCTATAATTCTGCGTATTCTTCTCCCGTTTCTTCGCAAGTTTTTCTTCACTCGTAGTCACTTATAGAGAGGAAAAGTCAACCCGAGCACCAACTTCATCACGGTGGTGCGAGCACTTACATGCCGGTTTCTGTCATGCTCTGTCATCCGTCTCTACAGTAATGTGGTGGTTCCTCTATATATTGCCTAGTTCATAAGTAAGTTTGATACATATTTCATCTGGTGAAGGGTTCGCGTCTTTCCTCCCCCCACTTACGAAGCGCTAACGCCTTTCTCCCCCCCACTTATGAAGGGCTAATGTCTTTCTTTTGTCCACATCTTCCTACATAATCTAGTAGACTAGTAGACCAGTTCGCCTGTACTATCCGCCTATTAAGTACTACAGCCTGGCTCAGTAGACGAAATTTTGAGACGAAATTTTGAGGCTGCAGAGGTTGTTGAGTCCACTTGAAGTCGAAGGAGGAAGACAGCGAGGACCGAGTGACTGAAGGTGAACAGCCTACCGGGTTCGTGAAGATAACAACATGAATAGACCGAGGCTGCTCTTCTAGTGAAATTAATTGTAATTGAATCATAGAGTTGTTGAGTGATCATCAGTACTGTAGTTGTCTGTCATGATCATCACTACTTCTTGCTCTACAACACCTTGTTCATACTACACGACCTCCACCTTGTTCTTCATACAAAAAGTATCGCGCTGCTGTTACGCTGTTCAATCAAAATCATTAAAAGAGATCAAATTCTCATAAATTCATACCACATGGGTTCCATTGGGATTAAAATGATTGTACTATACTAGAGAAATACATATCCTTAGAGGACATTCTTCAACACTGCTGCAGCACTCATAATAGTTGTAAAACGAATAATCATGATAATCTTCTAGGTAGTTGTAGACGATTAAAATATTTGTTAACCAATTATGTTTTCTTCTAATTCCAGAGTTGTTTTTGTTGCACAATCTTAGTGCCTGACAACGAGTACTTCTTAGACTACTGACAGGTAATGCTAGTAGAAGTTCTTCATGCGTCCTCGTTCGAGATATATATAGTAGAAGTTCTTCTAGTAGTACTGTTTCTTTGTAGCACTAGTTCATATTTCTTACTTCAAAAACGAAATCGGAAAAAACCGAGTAATAAACCCAGCACCGGGCTTACCTTCTGCAGACATAGCACTGGGTTCACCTTCTGCTGACGCAGCACTGGGCTTACCTTCTGCAGCCACAGCACTGGGCTCACCTTCTGCTGAAGCAGCACTGGGCTCAGCTACTGCAGACACAGAACTAGGCTCACCTACTGCAGACACAGCACTTGCACTGGGTTCAGCTACTGCTAGCGCAGCACTGGGCTCACCTCCTGCAGACGCAGCACTGGGTTGAGCGCCGACAGCCGCAGCACTGGGCTCACCTTCTGCTGACGCAGCACTGGGCTTACCTTCTGCAGACACAGCACTGGGTTCAGCTACTGCAGACGCAGCACTGGGCTTACCTTCTGCTGACACAGAACTCGGCTCAACTTCTGCAGACATAGCACTGGGTTCACCTTCTGCAGACACAGCACTGGGCTTACCTTCTGCAGACATAGCACTGGGCTCACCTTCTGCAGACACAGCACTGAGCTCACCTCCTGCAGACGCAGCACTGGATTCACCACCTGCAGACGCAGCACTGGGTTCAGCTACTGCAGACGCAGCACTGGGCTTGCCGTCTGCAGACACAGCACTGGGCTCACCTTCTGCCGAAGCAGCACTGGGTGCAGCTACTGCAGACGCAGCACTGGGCTTACCTTCTGCAGACATAGCACTGGGTTCACCTTCTGCTGACGCAGCACTGGGTTCAGCTACTGCAGACGCAGCACTGGTTTCAGCTACTGCTGACGCAGCACTGGGCTCAGCTACTGCAGGCACAGAACTAGGCTCACCTACTGCAGACACAGCACTTGCACTGGGTTCAGCTACTGCTAGCGCAGCACTGGGCTCACCTCCTGCAGACGCAGCACTGGGTTGAGCGCCGACAGCCGCAGCACTGGGCTCACCTTCTGCTGACGCAGCACTGGGCTTACCTTCTGCAGACACAGCACTGGGTTCAGCTACTGCAGACGCAGCACTGGGCTTACCTTCTGCTGACACAGAACTCGGCTCAACTTCTGCAGACATAGCACTGGGTTCACCTTCTGCAGACACAGCACTGGGCTTACCTTCTGCAGACATAGCACTGGGCTCACCTTCTGCAGACACAGCACTGAGCTCACCTCCTGCAGACGCAGCACTGGATTCACCACCTGCAGACGCAGCACTGGGTTCAGCTACTGCAGACGCAGCACTGGGCTTGCCGTCTGCAGACACAGCACTGGGCTCACCTTCTGCCGAAGCAGCACTGGGTGCAGCTACTGCAGACGCAGCACTGGGCTTACCTTCTGCAGACATAGCACTGGGTTCACCTTCTGCTGACGCAGCACTGGGTTCAGCTACTGCAGACGCAGCACTGGTTTCAGCTACTGCTGACGCAGCACTGGGCTCAGCTACTGCAGGCACAGAACTAGGCTCACCTACTGCAGACACAGCACTTGCACTGGGTTCAGCTACTGCTAGCGCAGCACTGGGCTCACCTCCTGCAGACGCAGCACTGGGTTGAGCGCCGACAGCCGCAGCACTGGGCTCACCTTCTGCTGACGCAGCACTGGGCTTACCTTCTGCAGACACAGCACTGGGTTCAGCTACTGCAGACGCAGCACTGGGCTTACCTTCTGCTGACACAGAACTCGGCTCAACTTCTGCAGACATAGCACTGGGTTCACCTTCTGCAGACACAGCACTGGGCTTACCTTCTGCAGACATAGCACTGGGCTCACCTTCTGCAGACACAGCACTGAGCTCACCTCCTGCAGACGCAGCACTGGATTCACCACCTGCAGACGCAGCACTGGGTTCAGCTACTGCAGACGCAGCACTGGGCTTGCCGTCTGCAGACACAGCACTGGGCTCACCTTCTGCCGAAGCAGCACTGGGTGCAGCTACTGCAGACGCAGCACTGGGCTTACCTTCTGCAGACATAGCACTGGGTTCACCTTCTGCTGACGCAGCACTGGGTTCAGCTACTGCAGACGCAGCACTGGTTTCAGCTACTGCTGACGCAGCACTGGGCTCAGCTACTGCAGGCACAGAACTAGGCTCACCTACTGCAGACACAGCACTTGCACTGGGTTCAGCTACTGCTAGCGCAGCACTGGGCTCACCTCCTGCAGACGCAGCACTGGGTTGAGCGCCGACAGCCGCAGCACTGGGCTCACCTTCTGCTGACGCAGCACTGGGCTTACCTTCTGCAGACACAGCACTGGGTTCAGCTACTGCAGACGCAGCACTGGGCTTACCTTCTGCTGACACAGAACTCGGCTCAACTTCTGCAGACATAGCACTGGGTTCACCTTCTGCAGACACAGCACTGGGCTTACCTTCTGCAGACATAGCACTGGGCTCACCTTCTGCAGACACAGCACTGAGCTCACCTCCTGCAGACGCNAGCGTCAAGACGTGGTCCACTGTTGCCAGTGGGAGTAGTTACTGTATCGCCAAGAAGCTCTGCATTGAGTATTACAGCGACTTCGTCAAATTAGAACTCACACCTTAGAACTCATCTGGTGCTCAATTAGCTCCTAGTTGTCGCGGACTTCTATTAAGAATGTAGACTGCAAAGAGTATTATAGAGGAAGCCGGCACTAATCTCAACATACATAGAACGCATTATATGCACGAGCGTCGAAATTCAATCGGCCTTGAGCGCTAGCCTGAACCTGCACACATGCGCAGACCTATCGATATGCAGCCGAACCTGCTCAAATGTGATCAGGAAAATGAACTCTGCAAATGAATTACTTATCATTAGCCTTAATCGAAGAAGTCCTCCCGGGTCACTGTGATCTGCGCGCTCTCTTCCTGAGTCGTGGCTCCTCCACTAGATGACAGAATATATGCTTCCACCTTTCCTCCCAGTACGTCTTGCAAAATATCCTCGTAGAAACGCACAGAAGATTAGAAGAGACACACTGTTCATTCATAGAAGAAGTGACATGTCCTGCAAGCTAGTAATGTATAACCTCATGACAAAATTAGAATCTTGAGTTTCTAACTCATTACAACTACAACGTTAGAACATTATTACTCAGTACAACACGACCAAGACCAACAAGAACATCGACATTCCTATATAATTGCAGCTTTCCTCAACAGCTACAACTGCTAGAGGACCACGATGCAATCTTTTCTGAACGACGTAGTTTATACTTCTAGGAGTAGGAGGCCTTGTGAGAGACATCAACAGGTGGTTATCTTCCTTCTTAAGTGGGACCCTCCGGGGCGCTCCCACGGGGCCAATTCGAATAGGCTGAAATAGCAGGAAAGTTAGAGTCTGATTTTATGCATCTCGGTTCCCCATCTCAGCACCGTATCCCTTGCATTTCATGGCAAATGTGGGTACCGAGATGCTGAAAACATGGACAAAAGCTGACCATAAGAAGAACAAGCACTCGGATCGGATTATTGAAGTTCACTTGCTCCCGAATCGCGGCGTCGATCACACCAATGTAAGCAGCTTTCACTCCAGCTTTGAAAAAGGCGAAACTTTCTCCAGCCGCATCTACATTAGACTCCCGAGGATCTCTCCTAGTACAGCAAAATAAATATATAACTAACACTACCCCGCCTGATGTGAAATGATAGCACTTAGATGTCTGTGTGCAAGACCAAGATCTGCAGGTTTGTAGGCATAACATTGTAGGTCATCTGATCAAGAGCTTGACCATGCTTTCCGCCGTTTGGTCCGGACACAAACATAAGTGCTCCAATCTGGCGCGCGGTGGCTTCCCCTTCAGTCCCTGGAAGCGACATATCTTCTGCGTTCTCTTCTTCAGCGTTCTCGACATTTTCGATTCCCGGCTTGTCATACCTCATTTTCGGAAACGTCGCCAAGCTAGAATCTTTTTTATTAGAGCAGCTTAGAACTCTATGATGATGTGTCTGATGTTGTATTAAAATTGTCAAGCTCCTATACCCTCTGTTGTTGCGACTGTGCATAGTCGCCAAGAAGCGGTGTTGAATAAACGAGGAGCTGAAACCAGCTCATAAGTAATTTATGAAGGCTAGATTTGTATATTACAAGTGACAACTCATTCGGATTCAGATTATCAAAAATTAACTTTGGACCAACTTACTACATTCGCTGTTCGTTGTTGTTGTACTCCAAAGAAACATACAATTTTCTACGAAATAAATACTTATAACAATATCTATTACTGCTTTTTGCTGCCTGTGGCTCCAAAAAAGAACGTAAACTATTTCTCATAAATAAAAAAATTGCAAATCTTCTTCCAGTAGAAGTTGCAACTACTGAAGTCTAGACTTACAACTAGCATAGAGAGTACAGGAGCAGGGTGCGCGCCGCTAAATTGTTCGGGACAGGAGCAAAAAGAAATCAAAGACACCCACGCCCAAAGTTTTCAGAGGTGGCTGGCCAGTGGGCTAGCAAGCTAATCCATGCGCGAAAACCAAAAAGCGCCAAGCCTAAGTCCATGCCAGAGGCTCACCCCACGCCGAGGCGCCCAGGGTGGGCAATCAAACGTGACCACACCGACCCACGCAAGGCCCGCTCCCCAACCCCTGACAACTTGGGGGCGCGGGTGCTGCGATGCCTCTAGAGGCCCAAACAGTATTGGTGGGTGGAAGGCCCACTGGCCCAAAATATAGGCTGGACGTTGGGTGCTGATTGAGTACTGTGCATTGTGTGTGGCGTTTTGTGTATTGTGGGTGCCGTATTGTGTGCTGTGTATTGTGTGTGGCGCACTGTGTGTGGTGTATTATGTGCTCCGTGTGCTGTGTCATGTGTATTGTGTGCATTTTATTGCGTACTGTGTGTTGTCTGCTGTGTATCGTGATCGTGTATTGTGTGCCGTGTATTTTTACTGTGTGCTGTGTATTGTGTGCTGTGTGTTGTGCGCGGTGTGTTGTGTGCTGTGTATTGTGTGCTGCGTATTCTATTGTGTACTGTGTGTTGTGTACTGTGTATTGTGTATTGTGTGCTGTGTAGCGGGTGGTGGGTGCCGGGTGCGGGGCGCTGGATGCTGAGCTGCGAACTGGCCATGGTGCTGGCGCTGGCCTGAAAATTTGTCTGGGACCCGATTGGCAAAAATTTTCGGCCCGATTTAAGAAGTTTCTGGACCCGGTTTAGGCACTTTTTGGGACCCGATTCCAGTCCCCACCCCCGGACGCTACTTAAGAAAAATGCGCGAAGTTGTAAAACACATCCGAAAAACGGACCCGATTTAAGAGAATTTTGGCAAGAGGACTAAATCAACGACCTCGCGAACCCCGATCAACGACTTCGAGAACCCGGCTCAACGACTTCAAAAACCTAACCCAACGGCCCAACGACTTCGAGAACCCGGCGCAACGACTTCAGGCACCCGACTCAACGACTTCAAAAGCCCGACGGACTCAGCGACTCAATGACTTGAAACAAAAACCCGACGCAAGGACTCAGCGACTGTATTTTCTGGCACCCGTTTTTGACTATAGTTATACCATACAGCTGCAGAGATCCTTCGGACTTCAACATCTACTATGTCATGTGTGTGTTCCTGCTACAGATAATTAACTGAGCTTAGTTATCTTACACTAAACTACGTGAAGATCTACTAAATATTATTCATTCCTGAAATATAAGAGAACTAGAAGCAGGCCCTTAACAGTAGCTCCAGAGCGCTTGTGCCCAATTCCATTTTGGGCAATCACCTCACCTCCAATAAACGGGTAACGGATTACAAAAGAATCACTGAAAGCTACCGGGTTCTGCAGAATCTTGAAGTTCTCGATACCCTGCCAAGTTCCCATGTCCATAAAACGTTGGGTTTTACGTCCCCAGCGACCTTGCAAGACGTGGTTGTAGATCTCCTTCATCTTCTTCTGCATAACTTCGGTCCACTCGAGCGCAATGCTCATCCGAGCACCTGCAGCTAGTTGCAATGCATCCTCGTCAGGCAGCTCTTCAGCTACAACATGATCGGCAGTTTCCCCGCAGTTCGGTGCCGCATTATAGATAACGCGTTTCGTCAAACCCGGTGGCTTAAAGTCTTGCGGTGCATCATCAACGACAGGTGGTGGAGTCGGGCGAGTGATTAGCAGGTGTGCAGCCTGAAACGCGAGGAAATTACTCACAGTCGCTGCCTCGTCATCGTCAATCCATGTGGGTTGCACGCGGCGGGTGTCAAGCACTTGCGCCTCTCGCGTAGGTCCTTCCTTAGCGTTTGCCTTACTTCATCCTCTTCTTCCCGTCACAGGATAGGATACGATAGGATGCTTCATTTCGGCCATATGTACAAATATGTTGAAAGTACTCCCTCAGCTGTCTTTGATGGTGAACTGTGGAGCATTAGAGACGACAATTATTAATTTGGACCGCGGAAGAGAGACGATCACGATTGTAATGTAAACAAACATACAATAATAGAAGTTTCTGGCCATAAGTTCTGTTGTTTCCAAATTTGCTAGTTTACCACCTGGCAAAGCTGCATTGGCGTCAATAGCAATGGCGATGTGTTTCGGGTCCGTGAGGTCAGGCGGATGAACGGTCATCGCTCGTTGACTAACTCTGTCCAGCCGCCACCAGTCGCCGGCGTCTCTGCGATTGTATTAGAGGCTCGCTCCGCCCTTTGCATTCTTCAGAACATCGGGTCCCTGACTTCTTTCCTACTCGAAAAGAGGCCAAGAAGAACAGACAGGTTAGACTTATTAATAGTGGTTAAACTTGAAGTAGGACAAGGACAAGGTTAAACTTAGAAGGACAAGGTTAAACTTATAGAAGGCCAAGTAGGACAAGGCCAAGAAGCCAAGAAGGAAAGTAGTCAGTGTGCAGGACTTATATAAAAAGTGGAGATGCTGGCCCTTAATGGTAGGGATGTCCCGTGAGGCGAATGAGTACGACTTGCGATGGGGATCTGGGCGGCCTCTTTTCACCGGGTGGGGGAGCAGAACCAGCTCCGAGTCCTTCCGGAGTATAGAAGATGAACCAAGAACTGCTTCACTGCTTGAGAATGTCACAGGGGGTGGAGTGTCGTTCTTGTTATTTAGGATTAGGCCCTTCGTTCTCAATAGGGGGAGGCCCTTCTTTCTCAGTTAGGTGGAACGACATTCCCATTCCCTTTTCTTCGTTCTCAATCAGAGGCGCCATACAAAAGAGCAGAATGTCTTTTCTATCTCCTTCACGATGTTTAACCTCTCTACAAACTTCCTTCCAGCGTGTGACAGAACCAGCTTCTATTAGAGGGTCACAGTAATGCCCTTCATTTTTTTCACGTCAGGACCTGTGTCGCGTGTAGACTTTGATGCATATTTCACATCTTCACATTCTACTTGAAAAAATCTAGTAGAAAAAGCGTTTAACGTGCTTGCCCTGCGTTTTCCTTTGGAAAGAAAACCAAAGCGTAAAAACATGGAGTGAGTGTTCAAACCTTTCCTTCTATGATAATTATGAAAAAGAAAACACTTTTCAGAAAGTAGTGCCCTTAATTCAGAGAGGGAGCCCAGACGAAGGATCGGAGAGGAGACTCCATCAAACGCAAAAGCCTCCGCGGCCTTCTCTGAGATATTAAACGCCCGCAACGACGTCCCTAGCGGAGTCCTTCGTCCCGGAGTCCCTCGTCCCGGGGGTGCAGCTTCCGGTAGTTGCCTTTCTTTTTGTTCCAAAGCAATCGCAATCAAAGATTTCAGAGCCTTCACGAATCTGTTTGACCAACCCACGTCGCGCTGATACCTTTTTCATTATTCAGGTACGTAGTCATATATATATAATATATTTTGCTCCCAAGCTGCCCAGAAATAGTCATATTTATTAGCTTCACAAGGAATCTTAGGCGTGCATCAACTCTACAAGAAAGCGAGCCATTCTGTGAAGCGCCCCTCTACATTTCGTCCGAAGTATCATTCCGTCTTCTCCCAACAGAAAAAGCCACGATTGTCTGATGATGTTGCTATATGAAATGATTGATTGAGTGATTGATGTGCCTAACTTACTATAAGCTTTCTTATGACTACTACAGCAGCTACAAAACCTAAAACATTACCTCAAGAACTAAGCCAAAGCTAAAATCCTCTCGAACGTGTAAAAAAACTGAGAGGGGCATAAATACACGTGAAACTCCAACTGCAGAGCTTCTGGGACACTGCGAGTATTAGAGGTAGTAGATCAGTATCCCTACCAACAAGTGAAGTGCCCCTTAGTTTTCTCCTTGACTTTTAAGGGCAACCCACTCAGGATAGGCCACGAAACGAGATGATGGAGAGAAGCTGGACCCGTAAGAAAAACTCCTGGATCCTCCTGTGGCCATGCTCGTTCTTGCAAGCACACGCCCCGAGTGGCAAGCTGGAATTTCAAGAGCGCCCTCATAGCTGTATTCTCTTGTTCCGTGGGTCTAGGACGGGTGACGCGCCTGAAAAATCCTTGTCCTTGTCCTTCTGGTCGTTCTTCTCTGTCGCGCATGGCATTTCCGACCTCCACGATGGGCACATCTTCCCCTACGACGATCTGGCGTGGCTGCTCCCCATCTTCAGGAGCGCCTACAACCAGGAGAGGTGGTAGATGTCCTCCCTGCTGATGCTGCTCCCCATCTTCAGGAGCGCCTACAACCAGGAGAGGTGGTAGATGTCCTCCCTGCTGATGATTACTTTTTGCTTCTCCGAGCGGTCGTGCTACCACCTCGACGTCGCCTACAGCTGCTTGATCATCTTCTTGTAGTGCGAGCAGTCCGTTTTCTCTCCGATAACCGATACCTCGTGGTGCCCGGTCCGCCGCCACTCTCTTAGCGCTAGTAGTTTTTCAATGACTTATTTTGAAAAAGTTTCAGTTATAAATGGGATACTCAAATGGGACGATTCTAATCGATCCCATATACATAACATACATCGTCTTTTTTTCGGAACAATGGGCTTAGCGGACCGAAAACTTCAATGTCCAAGCAATCATGGCCATGCATATCATGTCTATCCCTCTCATAACGAACCACGTTTGAGAAAAATTCGAATCGACGAATCAAATCAAATCATGCCGCAATGAAGATGAACCAATCACCATCAATGTTGAGCTTCTAGTGGTCACCATAATGAAAGAGAGAACTGTGAGGTAAACGGTCAGCCAGATAAGTCCACCCAAAACAAGCAGAGATCCGAGAACTATAGCCAGGATGCCCCAGCTGCGACGCGACATCGGACTCCCACCGGACGTCGTCTCTACGGACGTCGGAGGCACGTCCGAAGTTTCGTGCTGCTTCTCCATCTTTTAATCTTTAAGCACTTTTTTAGGTTTTTCAGTCCGTTGCTTTAGTTCTAACTACTTATCAATAAAAGTACTAATCTCCTGGTGGCGGGCCGACGAGACTCGGAAACTTCACACTTCAACTAAAAACAAGAGAAAAGCCTCGGTCAACACGAACTACTTGTTCTTATCAATGATTAGTGCCACAAAAGAATCGTCCCAATTAATAGTTACCAATTTTTGTTTTCTGCTTTTTAGTCTTAGCTTGATACACTCGAGTGTTGTTCTTTGTCAATAGCTTTCTAGAAGACAAGCTCCGTAGTTCTTCTAGTTGTAAGCCTCTAGACTACTATGTGTTGCTTAAAGTTGATCTTCAAATGTTGATAGAGAATGGACAGTGGACTTGTGGACACACCTCCGCTTGTGAGGTTTCAAGATGAAAATCTCTTTTCTTCAAAAATACAGATGACAACTATTAGTAGCAGCAGCTATGACAACTATTAGTAGCAGCTTCAATCTTCTAGAGGAAAATGACCTTGCTAGGTATCGTCCTTATAAAAGCAAAAACAAATACTACTTCTATGGACCTATATGAGTAAATAATTTGACTTTCACTACTCTTGAGGCTAGTTACTTTACTATACAGGTCTTTTTTTGACACTCCTTGTCCCTATACAAGTAGCAGAATGATGCAGTTATAAAGACGGCTGTTGTTTTCGTCTTTAGAAAATATAGCTTACATCTACCTTCTTTTTTAGATCATATGCTTTCGTTTGTTCACAACTCCCACTTATCAGAAAATGATCTGAATCGATGGAGCTCTGAAAGAATAGGATAGGATAGGATAGGTCGCTATTGCCCACTGAGGGGGGTAATTTTGGGGTAAACTACATACAAAAAGAACTACTCAGAAAGACCAAAAGCAGAATAAAATGGGAAGGCCTTGTCAGGGCCTTGTCACAAGATCGCTTCACCGGTCATGACGCTGCACCGATCACGACGCTGGGATTAGGGGATACCGGATCTGATCCGCCGTCCACAGTTTTACTTGCATACTCAAGCGGATTAACTCGACGCTGCTTTTTTATGAGTTCCACTTCAGATTCAGATTCAGGAACCTCCGCTCAGAGTCCATTTAGATTCTGAATTTTTGTAGTCGACAGATTTTCTTTTTTGTCGCACGTGACCCGCACACCGCATCGTCGCCAGGAAATTCTAGCACAATACGGATTACTCAAAATCTTGTTTGGTCGACATGATATACATTCTAGAAAATACAAGTTCTCGAGTACTATTTAAACGTAAAGAAAGTTCACTGATGTTAAAGTTAGGCTTGGTTGCTATCCATCTTCGTATCTTGTATCGATAGACTACCGATTTTGATCAAGACAACTTCATCTGCGGCTCATATATATAAGGATTCATATATTGCTGATTACACTGCGATAATGCGATAATGCTTGACAATCAATAACAACTTACACTAGTGGATCGAAGATGACCTTTTTTATTCCTGTCCATCAAAAAACACTCACACGAAATAGTGAAAATCGAAGTTCTTGTTCTGTCTCCTTGAAATCTAATACTACTAATTTTACACTCTGTCTCGATGAAAAAAATGGTACGAAAAATAGTTCGAAACGTTCCTCTATACAGTTCTTTACCGGTCACAATCTTTGACTAGGTAGTGCCAACAAAATATACCATACAAAAACAGCATCTAGTTCTGCTCCCAATAAGTTCTTTATCACAATCCTCTTCGCATCTATCACCTCCCCACAAATACCTTTGCAACTCGAATCGTGCGACTCGGTTGTAAACTACTGAAAAGTCTCTCCAGCAAATCGTATTCCATCCAATCATCCTCGCATACCATAGGGTTCTTCCAATCAACGTCGCGTCCCGTAAGGATCATCTCCGCGTACCGTAAGGGTCTTCCGCTTCGATCAGTGTTTCTCGGCTAGTGCGCAGGGAACTTGTAGGCCTCTGCTTTTCGAAGAGTGTCCTCGGCTTTTCGAACATCGGTATGAAGAAAGTAGATGTGGTCAAATCGTAAGAAGAAGTAGAAATCATGAAGAGTAAGTTCTATATTATTGCGTATGGAAATTAATATGGGACAAATAAGTATTTCAAACTAAATCCGACATATGTTTCCTTCCGCTCGATCGTGGTGGTACAGGTATTACTGGTGATCGAAAAATCTTCTCCATGTCTGCTAGCTGTCTCTCCCGTTTCGCAATCCGCTCTAGAGACGACATCGATACTCCTCTTCTGCTGGTGCTGTTATTGTTATTATTTCTCCATCCGACGTAACTTAGAGGTAGGTTTTTGGTGCTCGCTTACCCCGCTTGTTATGCCTTTCTCATCCTAAGGGAGAGAGGCATAAAAAGCGGTAAGAAAAGCACCTTTAACCTACCCTTAAGTAACAATCTTCCCTGTAGTCAACATATTCATCGCTACGTGTTGCACCAGCAGAGGATCTAGAAGACGTCCTCGTGGATCTGGACTGTCTTGTAGACCTCTTCGACCCCTCTGCTAGGAAAAGGCCTCTTGTCCTTTGATGAAAACTGCCTATTCCACGCAAAGGACGATGAAACGTCAAACAGCTACTTCTACCTTCAGTTGTTGTGCTGGAGGGAGTCGTTCTTGGGAGATCTTCTTCTTCTTCTATGCTGTTATTTTCATTGTATTCGACGTTGTTCTTGGTGGAAATAGGAGTTGCTGGGACTGCTGGGAGCCCTTCTACGTCTCCTTTGGAGATCGAGATATTCTTAATATCCGAGGACCGAAAGAGACGAGCTACTTGTGGTCGTGGCGAGCAGAACGATGCTGGATGCTGTGAAAGCTCTAGCCTCATTCGCTGATTACCATCGAATGGCACTGTCGCTCCTCTACCGCTAGTAGGACTACTAGGAGCTTGTACTTCCATCTCTGCCTTCGTCAATCGCAAATCGTCCTCACAATCCCTTGGCGGGCTGGCCATAATCAGGGGATTGTCCGCAGCTGCTGTTCTAGCGGAGGAACGAGCATTAGACCTGGCATAACATCAATGTCCATTAGACCTGGCATAACATCAATGTGGTCCGTTCACGAACTATGACTAGAACTTGTGAAAGTTTGAGATCGATCTTTCCTGAGATGACATGAAGCCTACCTTTCAACAGCATCTACTTCATAACATTGTTATTCAACTCCATGATGACCACTTGCTCATCAGGACTGCTTTCCAAAATTCCATCCAATGGGCTGTTGTGCAACAGTGGCGTCTTCAACAGACTGGCAGTGCTCGCGACTGTGCTAGGCGTGTGGCTTTGGTGAACCCGTTCTTCTTTGCCCAATCCTAAAAGCTCGAAGGAGCCAGGAAAGGACGCGTCTTCCTCTTCCTCCAAACGACCTAGCAATGGAGGGCTCGTGCGGATCAAACGCGCGTAGCCACGTCTCGGCACCACAAGCAACGGATCCACCTGCTTCGCTAGAAGGCCTCTTCTTCGGGTAAATGGCCTGCTTTTTGGCGAGGAAAACGCTGTTGGCGAGGAAAACGCGTTCGTGACTACTGCTTTGATATTGCTGTTGGTGCTATTGCTGGCGTTTAAAACAGCGTTGTTGTTGTTGCTGTAGTTTTCGTTTCTGCCCGCTTGATGATCGCGAGGAACGCTTTGCTTCCTGATAGAAGTAGTGGAACTAGATGTAGTTGTCCGCTTTGTTGGCGATGGACTTGCGAAGAGCAACTTTGACAGTATACGCTCATCCACCTCCCTCGCTTCCTCAATCTCATCTTCATCCAATTCACAACATGTGGATGTTCCAGAAAGAACTTGACACCTTTCATCATCTGAAGATTTGTTCGAAGAATCTGCTACAACGTGGCTTCCTCGAAGACTTTGCTGGTTCACCTCTTCAGGTTTGGGATGCATCATATTGACGTTGTTGCTTCCTTGTTGTTGCTGTTCTTTCCCTGTATTCATCATGAAATTGTACCGTCGACCTTTATTCACCGGACGTAGCGGACCCCTAGTATCCTTTTTGGTAGGCGGAGAAGGTACTACGGGAAAACATGTTGACTGCGGCTCGAATGGTTAGAAAGAGAGAAACTATAACTAATCGAGACTGAAAATTATCACTACCTCCACAACTAAATGAAGCAAGCAGACGCTTCAGAAGTTACTTAGTGCTCTTTTTAACGTTCCAAAACTTCATGTTGAAGCCGTAATTCGTCTTAGTGGCATTCCAGAGGTCGCTACTCCCTACGGCAGCCTTCTGCTCCGTGTCGCCAAAACTACTCTTCTCTCCATCATGCTCTCTTAACAGCAACTGTAGATACTCTTTCTCCAGAGGTGGGGTTGCCTGCAACTCTTGAATAAACGGTGATAATGAGAAAGCACTAGATCCTGTAGTAGATGTAGTCGGAGAGGAGTGATGGGGACACAGATGAACTTCTTCCCCGAGGCCATTTTCGCCAGCTTTTTCAGCGTCTTCGCATGCACTGGAGGCATCACGAGCTTCAAGAACAGCTCCATCTTCTACACCTCCTCTATCATCGCTAGCAGGTGCTGCACCTGCTTTCTGCTCCATTACTGCGCAGGAGTTCTTATTGGAGTCAGTAGACTTGACATCAAAAGGTCGACGCGAGCCAGAAGGTACGTTCCGCCGATGCCTCTGCCAGAATCGGACAGCACGCTCTCCAGGACCCTCAGCTGGAGGCATTACCTCCGCTGGAGGCATCACCTCCGTTGGAGGTGGAGGCATAATTTTCTGCTGCTCCATCTTATCGGAGAGGTTCATGTTGTTTGCTCCTGTAGGGCCTTCCTCCGACATGACGTATCAATCTATCTTTCTTCACGAAAACAAAACTACTTACGCCGATTTGATTCTCATTTCTTTCGCTCATGGAGGAGCTCTTGTTCTTCATTGACTGCGATTTTGAGGCTTCATTTTGTCCATTTTTCAATCAGGTTTCTTTGAGCGTTTTGCGAATTTTCCGTATTTCCAATTTCTGTTTGCCGATTTTACGAGGTCTCTCACTCCGAGTCTCTCAGCGAAGCTATCTTGAAAGCACATAGTGAGCACCGAACAGCGACAGTCAAGCAGATTCATCTACCCACGCGCACTACACAATAATAGTTGTTCCTTCACACTCATCTTGTTACATCATATGTTAGTCCTATTTCCAGCAACGAAAGGAGCATAACCCAGCGGAAAAAGTCATCATATGTGCATATATCTTAAGGCTGCACAGGATAGAGTGTTACGGTTCATTCTAAAAATTTGTTCAAAAGTTTCTCTAGTAAAACCATCGCATTTACGTCGATCTTATTCGGCGTAAGCACGCCAGTTCTGTGCGCAGAAACAGTCAATCCTATACTAGGCGCCAATCATTATATATAACGCAAAGGATGGATAGAATGTGAATGCGGGACTATTTTTCGAAACTACCAGTGTTGTGTGCGTGCTCCTGCTGTGATCGTTCCAGGATCACTGTAGCGAGGAAGGAAAATGTGACAAAGTATTGTCGTGCCTGTGGAGTGAAGATTGGCTCGCTTACGCGCCCACCGCCTCTGTGTCCGATGTTGGAGTTCTGGGCTGTACTGAACCGGCGGAATCTAAAATCATTTATTTGTAGTAAAGGCACGAAAGCAGAGTCGTGACTCTTAAAACAACGCGAACAGTCTGGACTAGCATAAGAGTATTCTTTTCTTTTGACAAAGAAAACTCTGCATCATACTGTTCCTAGTATCTGCCACAAAGCACAACTTGAACCATACTGACTTTGTTGTTAAACGAAGCAGTTCCTCGGTCATATCTTGGGGAGAACCAAGGGTGATACTGTAAGGACATGCTTCAGCGGTAGCCTTAATTTTCTCTGTCCGTCATGGCGCGCGCCAAACTACCTGCTGCTCCCCCTTTCTCCGCTAGAGAGAAGAAGGGTGGAAAATCTAAAGAGTCTGGTGATGTTTGTTGAGTACTAATACTCCCAGAGGCTCCCCCATCAGATCCTGAACTCCCTGGACAAATGCAACAAGCAACTCATTAGAAACAAACGCGACTGAGCCTCCAGAAAAACAGCAGAGAACAGCGCGAAAGAGCCACTAGGCTTCCGCGCCACCAGTCCTCGCGCTCGTTTAGCTCGGCCTTAAGAAGGTCTCGGCCTGACCCCCTTCGACTCATGCAAGGCATGCCAGGGGACAAGCATGCCATCCATCATCCATCTTAGCAAATGCTCTATAAAAAAATACTCCTGGAGGCTCCCCCATCAGATCCTGACTCAAATTTAATCTATCCTTCGTCATCGTCTTCAAAGATCCTATTCAAGATATGGATGTTGTTGGATCCCTTCACCGAGACTCTAAGTAATGATTACCTAGTCTGAATCCTCGCAAGTAATTACCTAGCCTTAATCCTCACAACAAACAACGGATCTGCATGAGGGGGCGTGAGGAAGTTTACAGCCATTTCGCGTATTGCCGGAGCTAGCTGATCCTTCACCTCCTCATGAAAGGCGAGCACCATCTGCAAGTGGAACTGATGGAATAGCTGCACACTCAGAAAGTAGTGCAGCACCTTCTAGCACGTGAACAAATTCAGCCACCACCTCCACCAACCCTTCCTCCTTAGACGTTCGGTCTATAATAAAAACTGATATCATCTACTACAAGACGTTTGAAGCTTGTCTTGGGCTCGGAATTGCCACCGTCTACATGGGACCCGTTGACATAATGAGTGCCCGATTCAGTCTACTCTTATTTCACTGGTGGCGCTTTCTCCTCTCCTATTGTTGGAGGTAGCTGGTCCTTCACCTCCTCGTGAAGGGCGACCACCATTTTCCCTTCAACATCTTGAGCTTGACGAACTTTTTGGTCACGACAGTCCCAGGCGTAAGCACATCCCCTTCGGACTCACTGCGACCAAGGTAGTTGCTGGCGATTGCAGCATCCTGTAGCTGCACTACTGACCCCGCGAGAACCCCCTTGGTGAAGGCGTCCGGAGGATCTTCTCAGGTTTTTTGTTTACAGGAACTCGTCGTCCATGTTGGAAGTGGAAACACGGAAATTGAAAAAATCAAGCTAAAACAGTTTTCGTAATTATGGCTCATCGTATCGAAAAATCCTTCAACAAGCACGTGATCACAGACGCAAGGGAGTAGCCCCTTTAGATTAGATTGTATCCCCTTTAGATTAGATTGCTCCGTTTTTCCTATGAAGCATTTTCTTTTATATTTTGTGGACCAGCGCCGTGCCAGCACACGGCTCGGGATCATCATCATCATCATCATCATCATCATCCTTTCACTCCTTTTATCGTTGCAACAGCCTCTTTCTATCGTGTTGATCCGCCTTCTGCTTAGCAGATCGGTGTAGACATTGATTTCGCTCAAAAGAAACACATTGAATCAAATCTAAGGCAAGGGGGCCCTATGTTGATAAAGGAGGCATCTCGCACTCGCTTGCTGTTCCCCAAAACCTCATTTTCACACAGTAATTTCCGTTGTGAATTTACTTTGAAACATCACAAGAGCTCCATCCTTTGTTGCAGCGATACCTTTCTAATGTACCAACTATCTTTTATTTCATGAATTTGTTCTCCTCATACTTTTTATGATAAAGATAAATGTACTGCTTAATTACTCACTACGTCAACAGGCGTGCAGCTTTAGAAGATACGGCGAAGTATTCGTTCGAACCATTACTTGAGTAGACACACTCACACACAAAGCACTAGCCTGCCACTATGTTGTACAAGAAACGAAAAGTCAAAACCCTTCAGAGTGAGAGCATTGACACCAACAGAGTCTGATGAATTTGCGATATTCCTTTTAACCTACTACGAATTCTGATATCGACTACTTAGCTCGTGATTATGCGAGTCGCGACGTACCGCGCTGCATTCCAGTGTCTCCAGTTAAACCAGATCCCCTGCAGTGTTCATCTTCTTCATCGGCGGTCGTTTGTCCTCCGAAGATGATGGAGAACTACTACAAGATAAAGCACCATCGGGCTTTGCTGCATCTGGAGCCTTGACAGAAGCCTTTTTAGAAGCTTGCCCTCTGTTCAGTTTTTTCATGTAGTTCCAGGTCCAAACAGTACCGACTGGAGCCGCTGCTACTAAATCCATACACACCTGTTCGAACGTCAAATCGTTCTTCATCGCGTATTCTTCGTAGTATTTGGTGTTAGACCCGCCCCGGGGTTGGAGGACTCCATGTCGAGAAGAACATATACGAGCGTTCTTGACGAGAAGAAAGAGGTTCGTTTACGAGCGTTCTTTTGTTAAGTTCACGAGGAAGTAAGTTACGAGCGTATTACGAGCGTTCTTTCGCTATAAGTTCACGAGGAAGTAAGTTACGAGCGTATGTTAAGTTAAAAGAGAAAGCGCTTGTGACAGTATTACTACACTTAACTTCTGTGTAAAGAACTTGGTAACATACGCTTGTCGTGTTACTACACTTAACTTGGTAACAGAGAGCTTATACAGCTTTACGAAGAGGTAAGCGTAAGTTACGAGAAGAACATAACTTTCAACGCACGAATTTCACGCGGACATCGTTCTTCAAGCAGCGCCATCATATCACGAACCATCTCGCTATCACTTCCCGCAGACGGTAGTTCACCTGCCGCTTCCATTTCTTTTCTGATGCCGTCTAAGATACTTACAAAGATAGCAGCCGCTTCAGCTTTGCATTTGACGCATTTACAATGGAATCCGTAGCCAGTCCACAGCTCTTCTTGTCGGTACGCAAGCGTCGTGTCCTCATCGATGTAGGACATGTAAGGATTAGAGAAAACGATAAAAACCTACGTGATTCGCAAATAATGCTCATCAATCAATGCTCTTCCTGCATCTTAATAAAGCATTATTACTTCGAAGTCCAATCGTCTCGTCTTCACCATAAATATGTTCTCCCCCTTCCGAATCCGTCTAACGGCTTTGCCTTGGATTCTGCTGGTTTCCCCGATCCTCGACACCTCCATGTTCGGGTAACAGCTATGATTCGTGAATGCCACCACTCTGCAGACACCTAGACCCTCAAAACTCGGGAATATCCTGCCACTCTGCTTCCAGCTCTTCGCGATGAGGTCGACACTCTCTGACGAGTTGAGATTAGAAAGGGGACAGCAACATGTAGAGGACCAAGGACCAAGGACAAGATGTTGACAGCAGTTTGATGTAGTAGTATTAGTACAACAGTCCCATGTTCTTGCAAAGGAAAACTGCTGCAGTACTGCGTCTTTCATGGCAATCAAAAACAGCAAGCCCTTGATACTGAAATTCTTAACTTCACTAGGTTCGTCAGGACAAGTCGCGAGTTCTGCATCTGTGATCTCACGTTCGGTCTGTCGCCAAGACAAAGCAACCTTGCCCCACAGAAGTTTGCACGTTTCATTGATGAATTTCCTGGACTTCGGATCCACTCTGGCATGGCGGATTAGAATGACAACTTTTGGAGACCTTTTGGAGAAACTAATCCTCGAGTCCAAAAGAAATAAGCATGTAGACCTTAGAATATCAAGAAGCTTAGCGTAATCTCAAAGATGAAGAGTCTTATTCTGACAAAGACTGCGCCAAGTCTTATTCCTTCTTATTCTGACAAAGACTGCGCCGACTGCGCCAAGTCTTATTCCCTCCTATTCTGACAAAGACTGCGCCGACTGCGCCAAGTCTTATTCCTTCTTATTCTGACAACGACTGCGCCAAGTCTTATTCTGACGAAGACTTGAGTCCAAAAGAAATTAATTTTTTAAGAATTTGAGAAACCCCCTTCCTCAAAGTGGGACTTTATTTCTAGACCTCAAGCGCGTCGCACGGCTGAGGTGCGAAGAACTTCGCTATAATAAAAAATCCTAAATTTGCGAGTCTTCCCACCTCAGTATGTCACTACGATTTTTTCAACACCTCAGTATGCCCCTACTATTTTTGCGAGTCTTCCCACCTCAGTATGTCACTACTATTTTTCAACACCTCAGTATGTCACTACTATTTTTAAAGTCTATTCTGACGAAGACTTGAGTCCAAAAGAAATTAATTTTGTAAGAATTTGCGAGACCCCCATTCTCAAAGTGGGACTTCATTTTTAGACCTCAAGCGCGTCGCACGGCTGAGGTGCGAAGCGCGTCGCACGGCTGAGGTGCGAAGAACTTCGTTATAATAAAAAGTTCTAAATGCGCGAGTCTCCCCACCTCAAAATATGGCACTACTATTTTTTGAAAGCAGGCGTTTATACGGCAGTGGCGATGAGTTTGCTTTTAGTCTAAAAAGCTAGCGGCCTTAAAATTATCTGCTTATTAACAGGGTTACTGCCCGTCAAATCTTTCGACGTCAGATCCGCCAACCCCAATAGTCTGTCCCACTCTTCCATGGTGCAGAGCTGTGGCAGTACACGATCAGGGTACAGGTAGGAGCTATTGCGCTCATTTCCTTCACCTATTACTGTTGAAGAGGATGTGGCTACTGGGGTATTTGAACGATCCTTCCCTGAGGTCGTCGGAGAAGCAGTACTACTAGACCGTGCTTTCAGGGTTTCGTCATCAAGAATGAGGTTGCCTGTCGTCGTCGAAGGGGGACCTTGGTTCGGGTTAGCTGCAAAAGGGTCTCTATTCGGCGATGAAGAAGAAGATGAAGAGGACGTGGCCTGTTCACCGGTAGAGGAAGTGGAAGTCGGTGGTAAGAAGTGCACTCCTAGAATGGTTTCCTTGAAAGCAGGTTTACTTTCAGGTGCGGATGTTGCGCTAGATTTCATCTGTTTCTCAATATCTGCGGCCCTTGCCGAGCTCGTTGCCGCTTTCGGCACTGCAGAGAGACTAGCAAAAGCATCCGATGGCAGGGCTGGTCGATTATTCAAATCTTCCTCTTCCTCCTCTTCTCTGTTGTCTTCATTATCACTACCTGTGACACTAGCCCTGCGCAATCGTTCTAACTTTACATCTTCATCACAGAAGTCGACGTTTTTATAGAGGTCAGCACCACCAATTTGGTCAACTTCATTTACTGCTTTATTGGCTGCGCTGGAAGATGTTGATGGACTGTGGTCCTGTGTCTTGTTCATACTAGTAGGCAGTAAATGATCGGCTGGCAAGTTATTCCTCGTAAAGCACTCGACATGGTCGCCACAAACGAAGGTTAGTTCCTGGAAGAAGAACGATGAAGAAAAGAATTGGAGATGATTCGAAAACATGAAAATCTACATTCTACTCGTACTTCCAAAGTAAAAATCAAAGATCGACGTGTGACAACCCTCTACAAGCAAATGCAAAATTATTACCGCATCCTCCACAATTTTTGCTTTGCTTTTGCAATCCGTTGCCAATCTATCTTCAAACAAAGGTGGTCGCGGCCCTTCTGCCATTCGCACTTCACCCTTCTCCTTCACCGAAGCCCATATGTCGGTTAGGTATTGGTAGCTTTTCTGAACTACTTCGCGTCTGACTTCACGCCAATGCTCTTCTAGTGGTTCGAGTTCACTCCACATCGGCGAAAAAAGGTGATGCAACTCCTCCACTTTGTCGGAGAGCAGGCATTTCAAAGCGAGTAGGCAGTGCTCGTGGGCGCCGGTTAGAGTAGATGGAGTGAAAGTTCATTAATGTTGCATCTGATGAGTACAACTTTAAGCATAGTAGTCGTAGTAGTAGTAGCAGTTGTAGTAGTAGTAGTAGTAAACCCAATCCAGGGGTACGTCAGAAGTTTGCACAAGGGGGGAAGAGGAAAAGAAAGTGCTGTTTAGTTGTGGGGTATTTAATTTTGTTCAGTTGTTTTTATTCATTGGACAGGTTTGCCTTGGATAGCTTTGAGCTTATTTAATGTTGCATCTGACGAATACAACCACTTTCAATACATTAAATCAAACATCACAAAAACTTGGCTATTGTGCGCCTTCCATAACTTAACCACATACTTCTCAAACCGTTCCCATGGTTCCCCCGTTCGTCGCAAAAAACAGAGTCTCTTGTGGATGTCGTCGTTTGCGTAGCAAGTCTGACTGCAAAAGATTTCCCCATCTTCAGGAGCTCGGAATAATTCTTCGTAGCGTAGTTGACGCCTTGAGAAATAGTCGAGGTCCATCATAGGGTGGAAGGCGGCGAGGATTAGAGAAGACCACTCGAAAATTTTTCAACGTCAAGTATTTTCGAAAAACTGAAATATGCAAGTAACTGATCAGAATAAAAGCGAGTAACTACTGAAAATAAGGAAGAGTAGCCCTGTCAAAGCTACCTCCCCTATTTCAGTCAGTAACTCGGTTATTTTCAGTTTTCGAGTACGTTCCTTTTCGTACGTTCCTACTTTTCCAATTATTACTACAACGAATTGAATCCACATCGACCATAACTCCGGATATTCACTTTCAAACACCAGTGGTCCCGCCCGATCCGCCAGCAAGACTTGGCCAATCCGCGTTCGCAAACTCCCCACTGTCTTCTGGCATTTATGGCAGGCTGCAACGCAAAGTTTGTTGTATTCATGCTGCAGAGCGGCGACGGGGTTTTCACGAGAGATTAGAAGATGAGTTTGTTTGGGACGAGAGCAGGACTTGTATAAATATTTATGCAAGAAATCCGCGGTCTTCTAAGTACTTGAAAAGAATTATTCCACCAGCAGCGATGATCTTTCAACATCCTGGTCAAGAATTTTTTTCTCGTCGAAAAATATTACAACAACCACGCTTAAAAAGATTATCTCCCCGACTTCGATATCTCGTTTCGCAACTATACCACGGTCATAGCTTCCTCCTATGATTTCCACGCGAAACAAGGTCTCTACCTCACGGTCATATTCACGTTGAGCACGGTCGAGACTTTCGACCTAGAAGAGGTACGGCACAAGTGGATCGATGTGAGGTAGAAACAAGGAGTAATCCTTTACCTGTACAAAGACTACGAGTGGTGTTTAGGAATAATCCTTTACCTTTACAAAGACTACTAGTGGTATCTAGGAATAATCCTTTACCTTTACAAAGACTACTAGTGGTGTCTAGGATTAGCTTAGTAGCGTGACATCTGGTCTTTCCTCTGTCGAGGCATGCGTATTCGGGTATTTTTTACCTGTTTCCTAGAAGACTATTTTATTAGTCGGATACTTCTACTTCTCATTGTTGTTGTAAGAAATACCCTTTCTTGAACCATGCCACGCAAAAAGGAATGTACAGCCAGCTCATCCTCATCACCCGAGTCATCAAGCGACTTCCTGGTATTAAGTAAACACATAGATTTCGAGTCTAGCTACTAACGAGACACCAACTCTCAAATGCACTTTATCGTGTGAAATTACAATGAGACAATTCCAGTTAGTGTTATCTTATCATAAGAACGCTCGTCCCGACCCAAATCGAAAGTCAAAAAGATATGTGATTCAAGTTGTAAACCCGAGTGGTAAGTGATCTAGTGCTCTACTTGTCCATCACGTTGACCTTCAGAGGAAAAATAGAAGAACCGTGACATCTCGGGCTTTGTTGAAGACTGTGCTTTTTTCCGCTAGTGGCTCGAAGGCCTCTAGTTCCCGTTGTAGCTCCGGGAGAGGCATTAGAGATGGGCTATCTCGAACCAATTGCTGTTAAGGGAAAGCGCAATGGATATTTGACGACGGATACTACATGTAACTCTTCTTTCCTTTCCATGATCTTCTATCCTGTGACGAGGAGTCCTCCTTTGTCCATAAAGTCAAGCTTGCCAGCAATGGAAATTTTTTCTTGTTCGTATCGTTTTCCAGAAACCGTCTTGCTAGAGCGAATCTGTCTTCTTCACCTTTTGTTTCTCCTTTTTGCTCTTCAAAATTATTCCCATTCTCGTCATCCGGAGAGGTACTACTCTGGTGACCGGCAGTAGTGGCACTTTCGTCGCCTGTGGGAGAGAGTGGTACTATTGTGCTTCTGAATGAAAAAAATAGATGTACCCGTGGTTCAACACCCTACTTATGAACAAGAAAACTTTGCTACATATGCCATATTGCAAGTAGAACGTAGATAGTAAGTCTTATCCCGACAAAAATATGTCATCAAAATTCTTTTACCAGAGGACCCAACAAGCAGGTTATCTCTTTCCGGCAAACCCGCGAGCAAGTTTTCGGTGTTCAACAACCGGTTCTCGGTAAGCGCTTTTGCCGCCTCCTTATCAATAACGTCACGAGCTAGGGTTAGAGACAGAGGGTGGAAGAGAGAGCAACATAGAACGAAGTAAAATATGGGTGGAGCCAACCTAACTAGGAAAAGAAAAAAGAAATGAATGTAGATAAAAGCTAAAGTAGCGTTGATATTATTGTAAGCTTAGACGAAGGCAAATCTCAATCTTCATGCCGCTTTACGTATAAAAGAACGTCTCGGCTAAGTCAAAATCAAAGCCTTAACTTTGCTGCGATGTCACGAATTTGTGCTGCGACTCCAGCTTGCTGCTCTTTTATAGCTGCTAAATTCTTCAGCAATCGCTGTACTTCTGCGTCTTCACCCATCGTCCTATACGTGCCACACCTACCTCATCAACAACTAATTATTTCTATGTTTATGCATCTTGTTGTACATCCACGAGGTTGATGAATTTCTTTTCAATCAACTTCTAAGCAAGTAGTACTTTCAAAGCGTATAATGCGAGTTTACGTTTTCAGTTATCGGTTTTAGATCGATTTTTTCTTCCGCGTCAGCATCTTTAACATAGTAAACATTCGAGAAAAAAAGTTTAAGTCATCCACTACGCATACCATCACATTTTCTCTTGCTACACGGCCTCCTGAGTACTACAACTTACCACTCAGCTACCTTCTACCTTTGAATACTGGGTGAAGATGTCTGACTTTGCCTCTGGTATAGGATCTCGGCTAGCAGAGGACTGAACACACACACACAGAAGGTGAAATGATCAGGAATAAGTGAATATTTTCGACGAGCTTGTATTATATTTTTTTTTTTTTTGTGGTGGAGCCGACCTAACTAGAAAAAAGACAGACCAGACAGAGACGAGCTTGTATTATATTCATAATCGCGGCCCTATTTGTCGGTATGTCAGTCATTGCTATAATCTATAAGTGCATAGTACTAGCCTTGTTAATCGACAATCTACAACAAATCCGCCACATCACAGTTCCCACTCTTTTGTCCACCAGCCACCAACTTAGCCATCTCTGCGACCAGGCCCTCACAAAGGATCTGGTTCTTACGATTCCTCTGCAGAAATTGCGCTGCTCTGGCTGGGAAGTTGTCGGTGTCTGCAAATTTCAAAGTGTCCCAAACGCTTTCGTCAAGCTGGACTGTTAAGCTGGAAATTAGAGTAGGATAGCGTCATCAGACTCAAATGACAGTGCTAGTAGTTGGAGGGTCTAAGATTAAATCAAAAGTTGCATCATATCTACAATTGTGAAGGAGGTCTGGAGTGGAACCCCAAACTACTCGTAGCTACTCCGTGCTTCAACATCGAAATCACATAACAACTGTCTGCCACCCCCTCCACGACCCGTGTCCGTCTTATTCATCTGCGCTTGGCAAGACTGCGAAGAGGCCCCTCCTGTATGGTAGTATTCTGGCCCCTGTGACCCAAAAAAGCCTAGTGGCAAAGTCGGACTCCCCGGATCCTCAGGTGGCTGACTTTTTGTGTTCATATTCAGACTTGTTCTTGGTACAACAACACCTTGCTGATTGTAACCCCCAGTGGATGAAGAAGATGTTTGCGCTGTTCCTGGCCCACCTCCACTGGGACCTTGGCCTTGCTGACTACTTCTATAAACGTCTGCAAAAGGATCATAAAACGTCGATTTAATACTATTGTGCTGGTTATTGTCTCGCACCGGTTGTTGGTTCGAAGCGCTCTCTGCAGTCGGTGAATCGAAGCTAAAATACGTCTTCGCTTTCTTAGGATCTAGATGTTCCGCAAGTCCTCTGGAAGCAGAAGAAGATACGGAGTCTTCAACCGGATCGTATGGAGATCCACCTCCAGCAGTAGAAGAGTGCAAGACCGCCGCTTGGGGTACTCTTCCACCACCAGAGGATGATGGGTGTGGTGCAAAAGCAGCTCCGGAGCTCGACGCATTCACGTTGCCAGGTAAATGCGTCATGGTTGGCGGAACGCGCGCAGGGGTGTTTATTGGCGGTGGACGATGCGTTGAGATGAACTTCGCTAAATCCGGCACGTGGCCTTGCATCAGGGCTGCTGGCTTCACTAGTGACCCTGGAACCGTGACTGTCGCGCCTAGCATGTCCACACCAGCACCTGTTCCGGATAGGCGATTTTCGCCACGTCCCATCATTGATGAGGAGTTTCTCCCTATCAACTGCTGCTCTGGATTGTCGTTACTACTGTTTGTCCCAGCGCCACCAGTTTGTTGTTGTTGTTGTTGTTGTTGTTGATGTTGACCTATAGGAATAGTGTTAGTCCCTGGCGATGAACTCTTACTTCCACGTGAGCGAAAGAAGCCCAGTTGAGGCCCTTCTCTGCCGATCGTTCCCATCAACGTTGGTGCAGGAGGACCACCTCCAAATCGCAAACTCGACCCAGGATTCGATGTTCTCTGAGGCAACGCAGTTACGCTTGCGTCGAGTGGTGAAGATACCCCAATCGTTCCCATCAACTGTGCACTATTGCCACTACTAGCACTAGTTCTGTTCTGCGGCGCAAAAAAATTGTTGAACATCTTTACTTTTGTTGCCGCTGCTGGTGGTTCCGCTGCATATGTAACATCTAATGGCGACATTTCAGGTGCAACAGCCTGAGAATTCGTTGTTCTCGGAGGACCTGATTCTCCTCGTTGTATTTCCCCTGTCTTCTGCTGCAGGACAACGTTTGATCTTGATGTAAAACTAGCAGAACTACTACTATTGCCATTCGCCCCCTGAATGCGGAAGCCGTTGCGTTCGAATTCTACTTCTAGAGGATCTATATTTCCAACAGGAGGTTGGACAACCACATCTACTGTCATGCCTAAGTCGTCCCCGATATTAGGTGCAGGAGAATCTGGCGGCTCAAGATTCTGCCTTTTGTTCGCCGCAGACGAGTAAATGTCAACTGTCCTAGTAGACATCACGTCGAAATCCTTACGCCGCTGCGAGAAAAAATTGTCGCGCTCTTGCAACAGCTCTTGTGGTATCAAGTCTTGTGCTGAGAGTTTTAACTGGCCGTCCTCTGGAATCGTACCTGGATCCGGTTTACGTTTCTGCGATGCAGACGTTGGACCTTAGGATGAGGATTAGGATTCAGTCCGCCGTCCACAGTTTTACCTGCATGCTCGAGCGGATTAACGCAGCCGTAGAAGGACTAGTACCAAACAGTAACTAAAATAACATAGTAAGAGGCTAAAGTGAACACCTTGTCTTCTCAGTGGAATCGCTAAAATAACATAGTAGGAGGCTAAAGTGATCACCTTGTCTTCTCGGTGGAATCGCTAAAATAACATAGTAGGAGGCTAAAGTGATCACCTTGTCTTCTCGGTGGAATCGCTAAGTCCTTCGCCTGTGTGGTAGCTGCCTGCTTTTCTTCAACGCTGTGCACACTGTTTGTGCTTCCCCCACTTGACTGCGATGGTGAAGCAGGCTGGAGAATAGATAAAAGTCATGGTGGAAACATTCCTATTGCAGTACATTCCTATTGCAGTACATTCCTATTACAGTTCTCAAGGTGTTGAATGTCAGTCATTATTGAAAGGCAACCAGAACCATGTGCACATTTTTTAAACATTTATACGAGTACTTACTTGAACTTGGTGCAATCTGCTATTCCCTGCCGCATTGGCTGCTGCGGCGCGTCTACTATCCATACTTTTACGCGCTGAACTCGTGGCAGCAGCATCAAATCTACCTGCAGAAGACGACGACGATGCTCCACTGGTGACACGATGCAATGACGACGCACTGGGCGAAGACCCTTGATGCGGTTCAAAGCCAATCTTGATCTTGTTTGGTGGTGCACCAGCACTGGGAGCATTCTTCTTTGCTTCAGCAGTTCTACTTGGTAGTCCGGCAGGCTGAAGATTGTGCTTACCGTTCTTTCCCCCACTAAGCGCCATCAAGCGAGATGCTCGACTAGACGGCGGTGCCAATATTTGGTCCATCTGAGATGCCATCCGAGCTGATGCACGTGCCTGCATTGACTGTCGCTTGCTTTCTTGCAGTGCTGTGACAGCATCAGAATATCGTTGCGTAGGTGCCGTTGCTACAATATTACTAGGTCTAGAATTCTGTTGTAGTTGAGGTCCACTTGTTTGTAGCTCCTGTACTGGAGTTGTTGCTATTATTGGTTTATCATTGTTTTGGGAAGATTGCTTCACAGCAGCATTATTCGCGCCGCCACTATCAATAGATATTCTTTCCTCTTGAGTTTGTGGCGATATCCCGCTTGCCTCTTCGTCTTGGGGTGATGCTCTTGCGTCATCTATTGGAGACGCTTTCGTGTTGGCTTGTTCTTCCGATGGCGAGGGGGAGCGGGCTACCTCCGTACCACTGGACGCAACCTCCGCGGCATTCGCTAGCGAAGACTTGTCGTGTCCTTCTCCACCAGAAGCGGCACTCTCATTATTTGGATCACCACCTCTCTGCTCGTCTCTTCCAATCTCGACGATGCCTCCAACACGCGCGAACCCGTCTGGGCTACTAACGCAACTTTCGGACTCAAATATGGGCGTCTTGCCTCCAGACGGAAGTATTGATGCGTCACTATCAACTACAAGACTAGTAGTGCCTTTCAGTTCGGCACTCTCTGTGGGTCTAGGCTCTTCTCCCTTTTCTTCAACGTGTCTGCTAGTGGAATCAGCTGCACTGCTGGCGCGGAATCTAGAAATACGGATGGCAGAGTCGTAGAAAAAATATTCTTCTTGAAAAATGAATAAAACTGCTGCTGTACATATATCACCTCCAAGTATCTCAAGAAAGGGAACACAGAAAACAAAGAAAAGATGAAAAGTAGTACGCTCCATAAGCCTGCGCGAAGTTTGCCTTTGATTTTTTCTTTTTACTCCCACCTCTACTTGGCTTCTCGATAGAAGGTGGCTCCGCGTCGTGAATGGCTGAATTTTTTTGTTGTTCCTCGACGTCTATTGGCGGATAGGCCTCATCGTTCGGAGGAGCGTGGTCCTGCCCAGTCGGAGGTTCGTCTTTCGCAGTCTCTTGCCCTGCAGACAAATTGTCTCGCACCATTTCGGTAGAAGTTGTTTCAACAGCATCTACTGTTTCAGGGTTCTCAGTTTCCGGAATTGTTGGCGCTACAAAATTAGGATCCTGCGAAGACGACAAAACACCAGACGCATCAATAGAATGACCATCTTTGTCCCCAGGCGGTGGCGTTTCGGTACACTTTGAAGATGAACCTAGAGCAGGTTCGACAGTATCTTGTGACAGTTTTTTAGCACTCGAACTGGCGTTGTCAGGATTTGGTATATGAGGGCTCATTGTCGTTTCTGTTGCTTCTACTGCCGTGGTACTTGGCTGTTGCTGTTGTTGTTGTCCTGTCGCGGTTGGTATGTTAGTCGACTGATGTCCTTGTGATAGTGATGCGGACGTCGTCGCAGTCACTGGTGGTTGCAGTGTTGCCATCGGCTGCTGCTGTTCTTCTCCCAGCACTGTCATCATCCATGCGGCCTGTGGTGATGCCACCCCACCGCCCAATGCCATTGTTCTCACGCTACTAACTGTCACGTCCAATAGCGAAGATGCGGCTGATGCAGATAAACCAGAGTGGTCTCCCCCTACGCTCGACGAAGCTTGAAAAGGCTCTGCATTAGCGCCTACAGTAATTCATCTGCTGAGGTCATCCCTTCAAAAATCAAGTGGAAAGCAGAAGGAGATCCTCTGCGAAGATGAATTACCTCGAGCTTAACTGTACTCGCGCCGGAAGGCAAAAGCACAATACGCCTCTCTGCTGGCGCCACTTCTACCACCTCTGAAGCGACCGAGCAAAGCGAGGGCCTTGACCGGTCTCTTGTCCGGACGCAAAAACGATATTGCTTGGACATGCTGAGACCTTGCATCAAGTACTCTGCTGATTAGAGAGTTTGGTGATGAACACTTCGGGTACCGTTCCATCAAAAGTAGTCTGTTTCAATTGAGGAAAGTGAGTCGTCTTCAAAAAAATCTAAATCATCATACTTTCGCCATAGTGCTCATCCCTCTCCACTGCGTGGTCGCATTCGAAAACCCGCCGTCTACTACGGCGCCCCGGTTGGCGGATCTCTTGCTCGATTTCGAAATAGTAGGAACTTGGCCTACCACCTTCTTCTTCAGGAGCCTCGAAAAACCAAGTAAGGCGCGCCGCACTCTGTTTGTCCCGGAAACTGCAAAGAAAGTCCTCCGGTGCTGGCAGTTGCGGATCTAGTGGGCCTTTGTTTAGAAGTGGTGAAGAAATTATGTTTGATGTGAAGGTCTTGTTTGAAAACACATTGATTTTCAAATGAGCTGCGTCCGAAATCCAAAAAGAAGACAGACTCAAAGTCACAGGAGCGTAAAAATTTTTCATTTCGTGAAGCTTTTACAAAAAAAAAAGCCTTAACATATGAGCGCCATTAGCTAAAGGGCCGCTTCCAATCCTCTCCTGCTCACGCGTCACTCCTGTAGAGTTGCAACCTGAGAGCGCGTCTTCATTGGTTACAGTCGATGTTCGGCCAACCGTTCCCAGTAAGTCTGCATCTTTCTGTTCTCCGAATGAAAGGTGCACTAGCTGTAAACTATTAAATCTCCTTCCAAACTATAAAATCACTTTCAAAATCTAAGGGCCCGCCAAACGCTCTTGAATGTCAGTAAGAGACAAAATTGTTGTACGCGCTTCCGTAAAGTTTTGCAGGGTGCTCTTTCCCCTTCACAAAGTTTAAAAAAGAAGCTGACGCAGTTCGAAGGTTGCAACATTAGCCGAAGTACAGCATCACTCAGTAGTACTCTAAACCTTCTCACCATAAAGTTTGCAGTTGCACAATGTCTCCGTGAAGACCTCGACTGCCTGTAGGCGTTGGCCCATCGCGCGTCCTCTGTAGCATAGAAAAGTCACCTTTCTCCAACCTCCCGATTAATTCGTTCAAATACGCCTGTTCGTGGGTGAGCGACTCATTTTCGCGCTCTGCTCTTCTTAGAAAGATAAAATAGATGGACCACTTTCACGCTTGTACAAACAAGATCATGAGGACGGCTGAGGCTGAGGACATCACTCAAAAAAACGATACACTACGTCAACAAGTCGAACCACAGTCAAGGAGGGTAAAACTCTCCACTGAGTCTAGATGAAATAATCTCGTAGGCCTTAGAATTCAAGAAACGATCCTTCTTCAAAAAAATGAAATTATTCTTTGTGTCTTGTGCATGAGCACCGACTCATCTTCATCGTACGTCCGTAGAGGTCATTTTTTGTGAGAGTGAGTTAACTATAAAGTCCTAAGGTTTTGATTGGGAAGGAAAAGAGCAAGAGCAAGAGAAGGTCCTAGGGGACTCTAAAGGGTATTAGTGGACAGTACTAGGGAGCCTAACTGAAATAAATGTATCAGAAGGCTTAAGGCTCCGCAGCTCTGCGGCCATGCCGCGTTGTCTGGGACGTCATTACAGATACATCAAAAAGCCAACATAAAGTCTCCAGCTCCTCCTGCGCGGCTGCTAGTTTGTGGTGGAGCAGCGTTTCTTGCTCGTGCAAGGACGTCCAGTCCATTCGCAGAAGCACATCAGAGACGAGACGAGAGGACATTTTCTTTTCGGTTTTTGTTCATGCGAATGTGATTGCTATTGCTGCGTCGTCACTACTGTCGTTGCGCTATCTGGTTCAATCTTCGCCGTGCATATTAAGGACGGACACACGCAGATAGACACACTTTGGAAACGTTTACACACACACACCCAGACATTCATACTCCTGTGAAGTTTTGGTAGCATTCATCAGCAGACGAGACGTTCTAATACACTTCATATGAAGCGGGGTGCCTCCCGGGGTGTACAGCAACTATAGTTTATTTATTGTAAGACAGGATGGCTCGAAAGATGAGGCCTTGATGGTGGTGCTACTGTTGTTGCGTGGCTTTTCCTCTCTTACTCTTTCATCCACCAATAGTTTTTTGTTTCTTGCAATACAGTTGCGGCATTTAGCTGGAATCTTCTATGGCATAATATTATTGGGCAATTATACCACAGGTGAGAAATTTTCCAAGCCCAAAGATGTTTCTGTCAACATTGCTCATTTTTGATCTCTTTTACCAGGCGGAAAACCCCCCCCCCGGAAAGCTTGCCTCCATAACTGTTTATTGATGCACTTGCCCAACGAGCATGGATGGATCTTGCCAGGACTCTTGCTAGACGTTGATCGAACTTGGCTTTTTTTTGGGGGGATCGTCGTGCGACGGCGGTGACGCCTGATCGCTTTCGGGCGCGCTTGCTGACTTTTGCGAGCGTTAGCTTACAACAACGCCTGGAGCAGCAGGCAGAAAGGAGCGGCCCCGCGTGCGACCTCGTGGCTTTTTGCTCCGGCTCCGTTAATTTTTCTGGTTTTCTTTGCAGTATTTCCCAAAACAAGACGAGAGCCGACGCTCTTCGGGGAAAGAGTCGGGCAAAGGCGGCCCGCCTGGGGGGGGGTCTCAACCTATCGCGGACCGGCTGCCCGGCCTGGAGCACCAGGCAAGAAGCAAGGCTCCCGCGCGCGGTCTCGTGGCCCTCTGCCTCAAGCGTCGGCCCTTTTCCGGGTTTCCTTGCGAGGAACTCCTAAAGCACGCCGGCAGCCGCGCCTCTTTTGGGGCGCGTCCCTCCAGCTAGGATTACGCACCACTAGGGCCGCCGCCGGAAGCGGAGGAGCCTCGTTAGGTTTCTGCGCGGTCGGGGGCACGGTAGGACGGCAGCCCGCCGCAGTTCCGCGACCGGGGCCCCGGCGGGGAGGGTGCTAGAAAAAAGGCGCCCCAAATCACTGCAATAGGGGGAAGCAATTGCCGCAGGACTGTTTCGAGGGGGAACAAGCAAAAAGGGGCGCGAGGCACGACCGGAGCGGCCGTCCCGCCCGAGGGGGAAGCGTAGGAGCCGCGCCTGCACCCGGGCGGGCGGGGGGGGCGGCGTCGGGGCTCCATCGCCCTCCATGGCGGCCGGCGGGGTAGCTAGTGGGGGTGGCCTTTTATAGCCTAAAGCCCCCGCCAGGTTCCCGCCCCGTCCGCCTCTGAAAAGGCAGCCGGGAAGCTATCGGGGATCCCACCGGAGGCCCAACAGGCTGAAGCAGGAGGCCCTTGACCGGTGCTGCGGAATCTTTTAGGCCCCCCGCGGGGTCGCCGCTGGTTTCCCTGTCGCCTCTGCAAGGGCGGAAGAGCCGGGAACAAAGCAGGGGCCATGGTCGATAAAAAAGCGCCCAGGAACTTCCCCGCGAGCCCCTGCAGAAGGCGGCGCTGCTCATAAGGGGGGCGCGATTAGGTTGCGGCCGCCCTCCCTAGCGGCCTACGGGACCAGAAGCTGCGCGCTTTCAATCGGGAGTAGAGAAGGCCCTGACCTCATTCCGCGCCGCCCTTCTTTTTCCTAAGTTTTGCCGGGTGAAGTTCGCGAAAAGCCCGGGACTATTTGGGAGAAAACAAGCGGAAGGCGGTCCGCGTGCGTCGTCGACTCACCGCGGCCCGGCTGCCAAGCAGCAGGACCATGGAGCCACAGGCGCGCGGGCGTGGTCTCTCTCGCTGCAAAAGCCCCGCCCTTGC
Source organism: Amoebophrya sp. A25 (assembly GCA_905178165.1). Classification (NCBI taxonomy): domain Eukaryota; class Dinophyceae; order Syndiniales; family Amoebophryaceae; genus Amoebophrya; species Amoebophrya sp. A25. The sequence continues at coordinate 247,077 of CAJINU010000021.1, read as the reverse complement.
AGGCGTTCAGCTTCGAAACCTTCGAAAATTCGGGGCCCTTCGGCCAATCGACGGCCGGCGCTGGGGTTTTCGTCGCTGTCGTCGACCTATCGCGGCCCGGCTGCCAAGGTGCAGGACCATGGAGCCACCGGGCGCGTGGGCTTGGTCTCTCTTGCTGCAAAGGCCGCGGCCCTTCAGGCGCTCAGCGCGGAAGCCCTTCAAAGTCGCGGCTTCTCGGCTGATCGGCAGCCGGCGCTAGGGTTTTCGTCGCCTTCGTCGACCCATCGCGGCCCGGCTGCCAAGCTGCTGGACCATGGGGCGGCTTTTTTGAGCGGGGCACCTTTTTAACTCGAAGGGAGTCGCACTCTCCAGCGAATTGCGAAGACTGCGCGCCATTTAATGGCGGAGACAAGGCCTGAGGCGCCAGCTTCGCGCCCCCGCCCGGCGTTTAAAAATTGGAAGCGGGTAAGCCTTCCGGCCTACCAATATCAGACCAGAAGCAGGCCGAGCCCAAAACGAAGCAAACTAGAAAGCATCTCGACACTGAGAGGACCCCGCGGCCATCTGCTCGAATATCAGAACCGCGACGCCGCACAGCGTCCGCTCGGTGTCTAGACTCCCCCAAAGTCTAGACGTAGCCATCTGTCTGCGAATGATTCTAATAGTTACGCCGTCGCTACCTACGTGGTGAAGAATGTAGCCCCGCGCAAGGCTTCGGCGGCGGCCTCTTGCGAGCCTGCCGGAGGCTTTGCGAGGCGGCTCCAGCGGGCTTTGCGCCAGCCTCCCAGGCTTTCCGAGAAGCTTGGAGGAGACTCGCCCACGAGCCTCGACCGGGCTGCCGCAAAGTTCTCGGGGCGGGTCGAGGGGAGCCCGCGGCCCCGAAGTCGTCCGGCGCCCGTTATGGTTTTCCCGATGTTCTTGCGGCAGTTTGAGGCCGTATCTAAGTGTCTCCAAAATGACAGACGGACACTTCTCAGATTGGTCAAATTTGCACAATTTCGACCCCTCACCGACAAGGCCCTCAGCGGCTTCATTTCGTTGGGGAGCTGGATCCCCTTCCCCTGATGAACGAAACCAGAAGCGACCCCGGCCGCGTGTGGATTCTAGTCGCGAGAGCTTCCCGACTCCGAGGGGGCTCCCCGTCTTGAAGCAGTCCAGAGCCCGGCTGGGGCTCTCTGAAAGACAAAGACGGGGAGCGCACTGCACTCGCCTCATAACCCACCCCCAGGCACGCGGCGCCCTCGAATCTCAGGAGCGAACCAAGCACGAAGAAGACCGAGCGGGACACACTGCGCACGCAGTGCAGCCCGCCACCAGCCACCGCAGCGCGCCCTCGAATCTCCTGGAAGAGAGGAAAACGAGGGGGAAACAAAAGAGAAGACAAAGGCAACGCAGGCGGAACCGTGTCGACCAGGTCAGCACTGCGGAACCACGCGCAGCCAAAGCCGCAGCATCGTCACACCATGCCCCGCCCAAGCCCCTCCCTTTGCCTCTCTTGTTCCTCTCCCCGCTTCTCGCTCCTCGAGATTCGAGGGCGCGCCGCGGTGGCTGCTGGCACCGGGCTCCTTGCGGTTCAGAAGACCCAAGAAAAAGAAGAGGGAAGAGCAGAGAAGACGAACACGCAGCGCATCGCAGCCTGCCCCGTTTGGGTTCCACGCTCAGCGTAGGCCCCAAGCCTGGCCCGGGTTTCGAGCATGCTGCGAGTTTCGGCCCTGCCTCAAGCTCCGGGCGTGCTTCGGGCTCGCCTGTTTGGTTTGAGGTCGGGCGGGCTTTCGGCGGGTTTGGTCGGCTTGCGCTTGGGTTTGGGAGGTGTTCGGTTTCCGTTTACCTTTGGCGTGGGCTTGGCTGGGGTTTGGTTTACATTTGCGCGCGGGCGTGGTTTGGGTTGGGTTTGAGTTTGGTCCGGGCTTGGTTGGGGTTTCGTCCCGGTTTTCGTTTGGTTCTGGTTCGGCTAGGGGCTGGCTGGGGTTTGGCCTGTGTTTGGTTTCAGTTTCGTCTGCGTTGGGTTTCAGTTTGGCCACGGTTTGGGCCTCGTTGGGCTTCTCTGGCTCCGGTCTGGCTTAAGTGGGCTGCCTAAGGCTACCAGAAAGCGGCGCACTTTTGCACATCTTCCAGCCTGGCCCTTCTGGTCTTGGACTTCTTTCCTGGTGGCGACTGGAACAAAGTAGGCAAAGGCTAGCAACTTCCGAACCACTTCCCAGCGTAAGCCCTCAGAGTTTTGGCCTTCTCCTCGCGGTGCTTAAGGAAATCACTGCACGACTTAGGAACTTTTGGGTCATTTCTCAGCTTGAAATCGGTAGAGTCTGGAACTCCTTTCAGTGGTGCAACTGTAAAAGCCTTGGAGAATTTGACGGGCTTGCACTCTTCTCGCCATCTACCCCAAAAAGGAAAAAACTGGGGAGACGAATCATGGTAGGACAGATTTGTTTTGCCGGGCTGTCATCTGAGAACTTAGCAAATTACGAAGGGCCCCCTTTTGCTGCAGATGTGGCAGTGATTTTCTTCAAAGGTTTAACCTTTTCTCGCTTCACATCCCCAGGCGGTTGACCATCCTGCGCAGACTAATTTCAGCGAAGAATAAAAGGCGGCAGTAATTTTAGGCCCACACCTTATTTCGGCCATTTCTATTTTTGTGCTTCCATTTGCATCCGATTAATTATCTTGCGCCCACTAGATTCCGCGAGGAATAAGATCGGGCGGCGACGTTAGGCCGCTGCTTTATTTGGGCTGTTTTTGTTTTTTATTCTTTCGATTTTTGAGATCGAGGCGCTTGGTTTGTTGTTTTCAGTTAGCTCCCCGGGCGGCTTTGGCGTCCGTTTAATGACACTGGCGCAGCTTTATTCTGATACAATTACCACCGGCCGCAGATTAAGAACTTGCCGAAGCCCTTGCCAGTGCGAGGCTGCCAAAGAATCCACCACCCAGGCCACCCCTGCCCAAGGCCTTCGCGATGTAGTGAGCCACACGCAGGACCGAGGCGGCAAGAAATGCCCGCCCTGTGTCCCGGGATCGCTGCCCAGCCGTAGCGAAACCGATAAGCAGACGCCAGAAAAGCACAGAAAAGAAGAGAAGGCAGCACGCGAAACCGATAACAAAGCGGACGGCCCGAGAGCAAGACGCGGCCACGCCTTGAGCAAGACCGGGGGGGGCAAACGGGAGAAAAAGGGGGCAGAGAAATCGACAAGGGAACCGAAGCAGCGCTGTCCCTTACCGGTTTCGCCTAAAAGCTTCGCGGGGATCCACTCGAAACCGATACCCGCACGAAGTTCGAAACTGTTAAGGGACAGAACTTAGGCAAGCCGAAACCGCTAAGGGACGTGTAAAACGGCCGGCAGCTTTTTGCGTTTTGTCTTCGCTTTTTGTTGTTGTGGCCATTCCCCATCGGTGAGGCCTCGCTGTGTGTCTCGCTTTTTGGCGGGTTTGCTCCCTAAGTGCCCAGAAGCCGAAGCCGGTGGATAAGCGACCCAGGCGAAACCGATAACGGCACCCGGAAAACCTTCGCCGCCCTGGAGGTTTTGGACGTGTTTCGCCACCCACCACAGTGAGAGCACAGGCCGCAAGCGCGCAAGCCTCCGGGGATACTATGCACCCCGCCACCGCGTCGCTTTGTCGCGGTGCGCAGGTGCGTCGCTACTTTGCTCCGCTTGCACACCGGCGCGGCGACTGAACAGAGAAGACAGCCGAGCAAGCAGAACGACGCAGCAGACAGAACGACCAACGGAGCGAACAGAGCGACAAAACAGACAAGACGACCAAGCGAGGAGGACGACAGAAGAGACAGAAACAAGACCGAACAGCCAGAGCGACGGAACAGACAAGACCACGAAACAGACAAGACGACGGGACAGACAGAACGACAGAACAGACAGAACGACGGCCAAACAGGTGGAACGACTTAGCAGAAAAGACGGGGGAACGCCCTCAGTCCGTTGGGCGGTGCGTGGCCATGCTTCAGCCGCAGTCACCACGGCGCGCCCTCGAATCACAGGGAGGCGAGAACGGAGCGAAGAAGGGAGCCAGAGGAAGACGACAGCCGCGAGAGCTCTTCAGAGAGCCCAGCCCTGCGAGCTCTGCGCGGGTTGGCTCGCATGTCGCTGCTGTCTGCTCCTCTCTCTTCCCTCTCTCCTCCCCCGGTGATTCGAGGGCGCGCCGCGGTGGCTGCGGCTGGCGTGCGCCGTGCTGTGTCTCTCAAGCTGGGCGAAGTCTTTGGACTGGCTCCGCCCTGTGTTTGAGGGCGACTGCTGGCAGCCGCGGCTGGGGTGCGCTTGGCGGTGTTGCCGCGCGGTTTTTTCTTAGCTTAACCGATGGCGCAGCCTCCAGGACTTGAGAGCCGGGAACACTATGGACGAATCTGCGGAGAGAGACCCACCCAAGGAACAAGCGGAAGCCAGCAAGGGCTTGCCCAAATTGGTCAAATTTGATAAATTTCATGCGTGCCCGTCTGTCATTTTGGAGGAGCCTGAAACAGATGGAAAGGCTCTGCCACAAACTTCGAGACTTCTCCAAGGCCCTGGCTCGGTTTGGTAGGTCTCCGGCGCGGGTCCTCTTCGATGTGGGTGCTCTTACTTCGCTGCGGAGGCCATTCCCCGGCGCGGCGGTCGCCTTCAGCGTCCATGCATTCCGCGGCATACCTTGCCGCGTGTCGCGGGTGGCGTAATGACAGGCTACCAGGCTACGCGCGTGGCCTTTCGGTGGCAGTTCGTTGTAAGATGCTAAAATATAGCAGCGAACTCACTTCGGTGGAGACTATAAAAGAAACGCATCCCGCTCAGCTTCTTCGGCTCAGAATCTAGAGGGGGGCGCTAGGGCTGGGGACTTTTTTCATTTGGGAGAAAAAGGCAAAACAGATTTCAGTTTTTTTCGGCTCAGGATCTAGGTAGAGGGCAGGGGCTTGGCTTCGAATCTATTTCCGAGGGGATTGAAAAAAATTACACTCCTCCCACCTTTTCTCGCCAGAATCTAGCCGGGAGAACGTGGGCTATGAATTTACTTCACTAGGGACCGGAAAGCTGTCCGGGGCAGCTCCCAACTTTTTCCGCTCAGAATCTAGAGGGAAGGGCTTGGGCTGTGGGTTTTTTCAGTGGGGACCGGAAAAGGCTGAACGCCTTCCACTTTTTTTGGTTCAATTACTGGAGGGGAGTGCTTGAGATGTGAACTCATTCCAGTGGGGACCAGAAAAAAAGGAACTCTCTCCACTTTTTGCGGCTCAATTACTAGAGGCGAGCGCTTGGGCTGTGAACTCATTCCGGTGCGGATTAAAAAGGGGGAACTTCTCCCGATTTTTTTGGCTCAATTACTAGAGGGCAGTGCTTGGGCTGTGAACTTATTCCATTGGGGACTAGAAAGAAGAGAACTCTTCTCGCGCGTTTCTGCTCAATTACTAGAGAGGGGGCGCTTGAGCTGCGAAGCTTATTCCAGTGGGAATGCGAAAAGGGCTAGCTTCTTTGCGCTTTTCTGTTCAATTACCAGAGGGGGGCGCTTGAGCTGCGAACTTATTCTAGTAGGGGCGAGAAAAAGCAGGGCGCCCCTCTGCCCATTTTTGCAAGTTTTCCCCCTGAAAATGAAACCGCCAGGAATCTCCGCCAGTGCTCTCCCATGTCAAAAAAATGCCAAAGGGGGGACTTCTTTGAATTGTCCAGCCATCTGCTACACGCTCGAAAATTCGACGCGCCCGACACCTTCCCCCGGAGTATGCGTCTCCTTTAGAAAGTAGCCAGCTGCTCGGCTTAGTGATTATTGTCGTTTCGTATTTCTGTGGAAAAAATCCCTCTTAAACGTCTCGAATTTTCTCTGACTCTCCCAGCGATTCCCGCACCGCACGAACTGAATGCGCAGTCTCTCCGCTTGTTTTAGAATATTCACGCGAAAACCATTCCCGCACCCAGAGAACCGCTCTGAAATATTCGGCGAATGTTCCCAAACATTCTCCAAATATTCGCAAAGTATTCGAATGCCCTCAAATATTAACAAAACAAAAAAGGGAAAGACCGGCGCAGCGTCTCCGGCAAAAATCTCCGCAAGGGTTTCCCGGATCTCCTTATCGGTTTCGCTTCGTCGCGTTCCCTTGCCCGGCGTTCAAAATTCTGGCCCTGCATAAGGAAAACCGCGCGCAGCCTCCCAGGCTTTCCGAGGAGCTTGGAGGAGGCTCACCAATGAGCCTCGACCGGGCTGCCGCAAATGTGTCGGGGCGACTCCAGAGGCGCCCGCGGTCCCGAAGGAGTCCCTCGCCCGTTCTGGTTTTCTCTCTGTTCTGGCGGAAGTTTGGAGCCGTCTCGAAGTGTCTCCAAAATGACAGACGGACACGCCCCAGATGGGTCAAATTTGGGCAATTTCGACCCCTCCCCGGCAAGGCCCTCAGCGGCTTCATTTTGTTGAGGGGAGACGCCATCCTTCCCTGCTTAACGAAATCGAAGCCATACTTCGGCCGCGTGTGGATTCTAGTCGCCAGAGCTCCCCGGCCCCGGGCGGGCTCCTGGGCTTGAAGCAGTCTAGCGCCCCGCTGGAGCGTTCTGAAAGACAAAGACGGGCAGCGCACTGCACTCGCCTCATAACCCACCGCCAGCCACCGCGCGGCGCCCTCGAATCTCGGGAGCGAACCAAGCACGAAGAAGACCGAGGCGGACACACTGCGCACGCAGTCCAGTGCAGCCCGCCACCAGCCACCGCCGCGCGCCCTCGAATCTCCTGGAAGAGAGGGAAACGAGTGGGGAACAGAAGAGAAGACAAAGGCAACACAGGCGGGGCCGCGTTGACCGTGTCAGCATTGAAGGACCACGCGCAGCCAAAGCCGCAGCACCCATCGCCATACCATGCCCCGCCCAAGTCCCTCCCTTTGCCTCTCTTGTTCTTCTCCCCGCTTCGTTCTCGCTCCTCGGGATTCGAGGGCGCGCTGCGGTGGCTGCTGGCCGCGGGCTCCCTGCGGTTTAGAAAACACAAGAAAAAGAAGAGAGAAGAGCCGAGAAGACGCACGCGCAGCGCGTCGCAGCCTGCCCGGCTCCGGCCCCAGACTCAGCCTGCCCGGCTCCGGCCCCAGACTCAGCGCAAGCGGCAGGCCTGGCCCGGGTTTCGAGCATGCTGCGGGCTTCGGCCTCGCTTCGGGCTCCGGGCGTGCTTTGGGCGCGTCTGTTTGGTTTGAAGGCCGGGCGGGCTCCCATCGGGTTTGGTCGGTTTGCGTTTGGGTTTGGTTTAGGCAAGCGCCTGGGCCGAGGCCTGGCGAGCTGGGCCCGGTGTGGGTTTGGTCTCCGTTTTGCCTGGGTTTGGTTGGAATAAGTTCGGCCCACGGCTAAGCCTGGCCCGGGTCGGGGTTCGGTTTGGCCTGAGCCTGCTTCGGGTTTGTTCCCGGTTTGGGTTTGGGTTTGGGTTTGGTTTGGGCCTGGTTTGGGTCTGGTTTGGGTCTGGTTTGGGTCTGGTTTGGGTCTGGTTTGGGTCTGGTTTGGGTTTGGGTTTGGGTTTGGGTTTGGTTTGGGTTTGGGTTTGTGTTTCAGTTTGGCTTGTGTTTGGTTTGGGTTTGGTAGGTTTGAGCTTGGTTTGGGTTTGGTTCGAGTTTGGTTTGGGTCTGGTTTGGGGGGCTCGGATCAAACAGAGACAAGGAGCAAGGGCAACCCTATTCAGCTTCTGGCGACTTTGTAACTTGAAAGCAGCAGCCTAGGACTTGTTTGGGTTTGGGTCTGGTTTGGGTCTGGTTTGGGTTTGGGTTTGGGCGTGGTTTGGTTTGGTTTGTGTTTCTTTCAGTTTGTGTCTGGTTTGGGTTTGGGTTTGGTTGGTTTGGGTTTTGTTTGGGTTTGGTTCGAGTTTGGTTCGGGTCTGGTTTGGGAGGGCCCGGATCAACATCGAACAGAGATAAGAAGCAAGGGCAGCCCTGTTCAGTTTCTGGCGACTTTGTAACTTGAAAGCGACAGCCTGGGACTTGTTGCCGGTGCTCATTAGAAAAAAGAGCAAGAACCTCGCAGCTTTTTCATAGCTTTCCAACTTGAAGCCAGCACCTCGCGGATTTTTTACCAGTGCGGATTAGAAAAAAAGGCAACAACTTAGCAACTTTCTGGCATCTTCTTCGCTGGAAATCAGCACCCGGGGGAATTTTTACTAGTGCCGATTAAGAAAAAAAAAGCGAAAAAATTGACGATTTTGCATTTTTCTCGCCAGCTACTCGAAAATAAAAAGAGCCGTGAAGGCGATCCCCACTCATAAGATTTTTCTCGCCGTGCAGGCACCCCCAACCAAAAAAATTAGAGTCTTAATCTTTTCGCTGATGGCTCAGGTGGCTGGCCTCTTTCAAAAAAATTGCATTTTTCTTAATTTTTGGAGAGTTGTACTTAAAATTTGCGAAAGTTGAATCGTATCCAGTTAGAGCCTCTACAGCTCTAGAAATTCCACAAATGTTAACAAATTAAAAAACTCTAAAAAACAGGAAAAGAAACAAACTCGCGAGCGCGTGCGTGGCTGATAGTCGCGCTAGAAGCTTAAATGCCGGACAGGGGCTCTATTCTCCAAAAGACTGGCCACAACTAAGGGGCCCCACTGGTCTGGACATGGCAGCGCTTCGATAAAACGCCGCGCCGCGCCTTGTGGCGCGCCGCGACGTTTTTCGTCGCAAATAAGAAAAAAGCGGAAGCATACAACAACAAGGAAGCCACTAAAGGCTGCGCGAGTGATCTGCCAGGTTGTTGGCCGCTTTGCGAGTCGCTTAGCCGTTTCGAATTCGCGAAGTGTCCTCTTTTAATGGTTTCGACTTTCGCGCGGGTATCGGCTTCGAAGTGAGCCCCGCGAAACTCTCAAGCGAAACCGTTAGGGGACGGCGCTGATTCGGTTCCCTTGTTGGTTTCTCTGCTCCCTTTTTTCCGCATTTGTCCCCATGTCTTGCCCAAGGCGTGGCCGCGTTTTGCTCTTAAGCCGTCCGCTTTGGTATCGGTTTCGCGTGTTGCCCTCTCTCCTTTTCTGTGCTTTTCTGGCATCTGGTCACCGGTGTCGCTGGGGCGGGGCAGCGATCCCGGGACACCGGGCGGGCATCTCTTGCCGCCTCGGTCCTGTCTGTGGCTCACCGCGTCGCGAAGGCCTTGGGCAGGGGTGGCGCGAGCGCTGGGCGCTTTGGCAGCCTCGCGCTGGAAAGGATTTCGGCACGCTCTTAATCGGCGGCCAATGGTCCTAGGGGGACTGGATCACTTTGGAGAGGCGCCAAACTTTTCCCAAAATGAAGGGAAGGCCCTGCAGAACCTCACAAAAATGCTAGCAGACTAAAAAAATTAAAAAACGGGCAAAAACCGGGAAGCACCGGCCAGGCGTAGGAATCTGCTTGGGCTAAAAGCTTACTCGCCGGGCGAGGGCGGCAGGCAAACAAACGAGCGAGCGACCGCCAGCAGTCAAGGCCCCGAAAGAAGGCGACCCGATAAAGGGATCGCCTCCGACCCTCGAAGAGGGTCGCACTTTTAAGCGAATTGGGAGGGCTGGGCGCCACCTAATGGCGGCAGCAAGGCTCGAGGCACCAGCTTCGCGACAGGCAAAGAAACGAGCGCGCGATCGCGGACAGTCAAGACCTCAAAAGGAGGCAGCTTCTTAAGCGGGTCACCTTCCCAGCTCGAAGGGGGTCGCGCTTTTAACCGGACTGCGAGGGCTGCGCGCCATTTAATAAATGGCGGAAACTGAGTCGCAGGTATCACCTTCGCGACAGGCAAACAAACGCCCGCGGGATCGCGGACATTGAGGACTACAACAAGGCGACTTTTCAGGGGGGACGCCATCCCAACTCGAAGGCGCTCGCACTATCAAGCGAATTGCAAGGACTGCGCGCCACTTGATGGCGGTGGCCAGGTCCCAGGCATCAGCTTCGCGAGAGGCAAACAAAAAGGCGCGCGACCGCGGACAGGCAATCCCTCGAAAGGCGGCCGCCTTTTAAGGGGGGCACCCTCCCAACTCGAAGGGGGTCGCGCTCCTACTGCGCGCCATCTAATGGCGGCGGCCAGGCCTTGCGGATCACCTGCGCACGCAAGCGCGACCGCCGCGGAATCTAGTGCGAGGCCTACGCTGCTCCTGGCTGCATTCTCAGTGGAGAAAGAAAGCGGGGGAATCTAATGGGGATCTCACGCCAATCGCATGGAAGTCACCGAGGGCCAGCGCCTTCCCTCCATTAGTTTCCCGTCGGCCCCCATAGAGGGCGGCCGCGTCCTAGCGTGGCCGAATTTGCTGGGGCAGCAGGGTCGGGAGTCTAGTGGCGGGCGAAGAAGGCTCCTGCGTGCTCTTCTCTGGGCCCCTATAGAGGGCGACGCCGCGGCTATAGGTGCAGAACAGTGGGGCGCAGATAGCGTCCCACGGGCCCGCTTTCCCCATTAGTTTCCACCGGGGTGGCGGCTTTCTCGCTTCTATCAGACACCGGGGGCGAGAAGGCCCGGACTTTCTAAGCGGTTCCGCCGCTAGCGTGCCAAAGGCCGCGGCTTGACACCTCGCCGCAACTAACCACGCAGCTAGCCGCCGCTGCTGCTTGGACAGCAGCTAGCCCCGCCTGTGCTAACAATCCGCGAGAAAGCTTCGGCGAACTCGTGGGGCTTCGGTGCGGTCGGCGGGACAGGTGCCTCCTGCTATCGCCCCTACCCCGCCGGCCGGCCCGCGCGCGCTGCTGCGCTGCCCGCGCCACTCCAACGCCCCTGCGCGGCGCATCTGCTCTGTTGGCGTCCGCTGCTCACGCGTCTGCGCGCTCTCAGGGTCGTCCTTTCGCGCCTAAACTCCCAAGGCGCGCCCGGCGCTCCCTTGCGGTGGCTCTGTCCCCGACGGCAGAACGGGAAACCCGAGGGGGACGCCTTTTCCGCTTGGGTTTCCGTCCTGGGTGGTGTGCGCGTGCACCCCCTACGGCCCCGGTGCCCGACTAGGTTCCCTTCCCTGTGGTTGAAGCCAGGCAGCCCTCCAGGATTGCCAGGCACCTGTCCCGCCGACCGCACCGAAGCCCCACGAGATTGCCCTGCCACCCGCGGCGGCCCTCCTGCTTCGCCAGGACGGCTGGAGCGACGCGCCGAACGGGGCTCGACGCCCGGCGGGCTTGGCGCCCTGACTCCAAGAAAACCGGGAAGGGCGCCCGCGGTGGGGCAACGGACCACGAGCGCGCACACACGGGCACGGCTTCGGGCAGGATTCTCCAAGGCTAGCAGCCGGCCCGCACGGAGTCGATAACCAGCGGACCGCCCCCGCCGGGCCTCCGCTTCAAAAAGAGCCGAGCTTTGGCAAGTTCCGGGCTTTATCTCAGCGAAAACCAGAGGGCGGAGCGGGCTTGGAGCCACAGACGACGAGCCCACACACAGGGGCGCCGCTTCGGGCAGGGTCCTCCAAGCCTGGCAGCCGGTCGGCGATAAGTCGACAACCAGCGAGCCGCCGGCCCCTGGCTCCTGCTGGATAGGGCGCTGGCCTTTGGCGAGTTTGGGGCCATATCTCAACGGAAGGCGTCCGGGCTTGGAGCAAGGCCCGCCTGTCCCTTTTGCGCCGTTCGGTGCAGCGCTGCAGCGGCCAAAAAGGTCTCGACCTCTTTAGGGCTCTTCCCCCTATTTAACTCCACAAAAACCGAGGCTCGCCAAACCGAGGCTTTGCGGCAATATGCCAACCCCAAGCGAAGGCCGTAGACCAATTTCCCCGTAGGCCGCTTAGCTGGGTGAATTACTTAGTCCCCGCTTGGCGCCTTGCGGGGCTCCGGGGCACGGCCCGCGCGCTCGTCTCTGGGTGTGCAGGGCCGTGCACGTTGAAGGCCGGACTAGCGGTCGTCGCCTGTCTGGGGCCCCTGCTCCTCGGCAACGCGCCGCAAGACCTGCGAGAAATACCATTTTTTTGCCCCATTGACGACGGACCCCGTATGTTGCTGCAGCAAGGCAGCGGCAGTGCTTTTCGCACGCTCACGAGCCACTTGGTGCGCGGGCGTGGTTCCATCATGAAAGCCGGCCCCCATCAGGGAGATGGAGGCAGCAGACCCGTGCTGCCCTTGTCTTCTTCGAAAGCAGTGCTGGCACCCGAAAGCAGTGCTGGCACCCGTTGCCGGTGAGCGCGCAGCGCCCCCGTGTGCGTGTGTGTGTGTGTGTGTGTGTGTTGAGTGCAGCGCCCCCGTGTGTGTGGGGGCGTGAGTGGGGGTGGGTGTGGGTGGACTCTTTCAACGAGTGGCAGGCCCACTGCGTGACACGCTGCATGAGGTAGAAAAAAGACATTATGGAGGCAGGGACCTGGATAACTAGTGATGCAAAGCCGACGAAAAAAAGGAGGCTAGAAAAAATGCGGCAAAAAAGGCATGCAAATGTAATAGGCTCCGGGTTTTGAGATTCTGCGTTTTTCGCTTTTAAAAGGCAGGAGGGCTTTGTTCAATAATGATACTCAATTACCACTCTGCATTGTCTACAGATTCTCCATCCGCCATAGCGCCATTCTTTGAAATTGTGAATATTTTAAGAATCAGCTTCATTTTCAACAACCAGTGACTACTTCTACTTCCATTCTTTTTTTCTGAAATGCAAAAAAACCATGGCGGAGACCGTACTCGGCCTACTGACCGTGGAAGTGCCGCAACCCGGGACCCAAGTAGAACGGCGACTGGCACTACTAGACCAGTTCTGCTATGCACACGAGGAGGAGGACTTTCGAGATTCTGAAGAGGTTTCATCTTGTGACACTGTAGAGGCTTGTGAAATAAGCAGTAGTTGTGACTCTCTCGAGACACTGAAGAGGTTTGGTCTGTGATACAAGAAGTAGGAGTATGCGCGGAAAATATGTAGGCAGGTTCTTTTTGAAACTCGCCCGCGATAAAGAGACAAGGTAGATAGTTGAAGACCGTAATTCTAATTATTGCCGAGTACTTTCTTGTAGATGTTCTGCAACTTGAAAATCGGTAACTAACTATTTATTTCCAAGTAGATGATAATATACCCTCCTCCCACATTCTTTTTCGTGCTACAAGCGCAACTTTCTTGTTAAGACGTCTGCAATACAAACCAACACATTTTTTCACTGGTTCTCTTCCCCATACAATAGGCCTACGCCCATTTCCTCCAAGAAACGGGTGGAGAAGTTTGCGCGGCTCGTTTTTTATCTCGCTCCTTACGCCAAGTTGCCTGGGATGGTACGAGCGAGGCTGCTTTCGCGCTCCACCACTCCTTAAGACTCTTGGTGGACCCACAACGATTATTGGCGAAGGATCGAGAAGAAGGAGGGCGTTCTTCTTTGGGGAAGAAGGTTATGGTTGATGTTAAATGTTTTTGGGGGTTCTTGGACTATAAAAATAAATGGTTAGTCTTGTTTAGGTGGAGAACTACAATTGGTCAAGATGAAATCTAAGAATTCTGACTCGCGTAATAAAAAAGAACCAACGCCCCATAGTCACAGCTTAATATTCTAAGGATGAACCACCTGATGCACAGCAATGGGAAGTTTTTACGCTGTTAGTAGAGCGACTACACACTTTGCTGCGAAGGGCTTTCGTGGCTGGCGACATTTTCTTCGGCACAAAAGAATTGCGGTTACTGCTGAATTGCATCTACATTCACGTACTTGTAATTCTTTTGTAAGAGGTGTCTTGGCTTGTTGATAAATTTTCTCGCCAGTGGTCTTACAGGTGTAGTGGACTTGTTTCAACGATCACAATTTTGCTTAGTCCGTTACTGTATACAATCTCAATTATTTTAGCTAATCGTCGCACGCGATATCGGTCTCGATGTGCATAAGGAGTTGGGCTTTGCCTGGCTGCGTAATAGAACCTCCGACGATGTTTGGCAAGCACCACCACAGGCGGAATATGATGACTTACCTTTATGAAGAACTTAAACGTTCCCAAATCCACTTATCGTGAGGTAAGCGACAATCTACTGCGAATAGTACTAGAACGAATTCACACCGTTGCAACAAATATTTTTCACATTCATTTTTTAACTTTTCATAGTTGTTCGCGCTCGGCTTTTTCCTTGTCTCTTGCCTGTTCCTCACGAGAGGTGAGGGGAAAGTAGAGTCTCTAGTTCTAGTCCTCGAGACCAACTTTCCCTTTCTCATCTCTAACAGGATCTTCCATATCTTCCCAAAGGAGCTGCACATCTTCTACCAACATGATCGACGACTATTTGCCAGTTTTCCCGATGATCATGGCGTTACTCATCGATGCGGGGAAATTTTCAGTGCCCTTGAAAAAGATCGTCCTCCTCGCACATTTGCTGCTGGAAATGGGCTTGGGGAGAAGCGTGGACACTCCAGAAATGCGGAGAGGCATCGGAATGGTGGAGAAGATGCAGAAAGGCGGTGGCGATGTTCATCTGGAAGAGGGTGCTGTAAAGTCGAGGGGTGAAGAAGGTGAAGCAGGAGGTGGTGCAGGAAGTAATCTTGGGATGGGACCGTTGATGGATGAATCTTTATGAAGGCTTGTTTTTATGAAGGCTTGTTGTTATACGGAGCTGAAGAACCAGTTGCTGGACTACATCTAGACTTCATGCACTACAGGGTTAGTAGTCGAATGTACCTCCAATTAAAATGTTAAATTTTCTTATTTTGAAACAATCGCCATATAATTTACGATGAACAGAGGACACGCTTCTCCCTGATAGCTTCTGGCTTCTTTCTAATACCTTCTAACTGCTCTCGATGCGGACGTCGACTGTGCCATCAAAGAAACACTGGATAGCGCTACAACTAGCGCACGCAACAGTCCGCCGAAGGGGAGACCGCCGCTTTTGCCGACACCTTCTTATGGCTAACTAAGTAAGTCTAAGTAGACAAAATGAAAGCGGACCTTTCAACATTCGCACTGCAGAAATAAATGAACACGGATCAACGCAAAAAAGTGCGAAGTTTCATTTCCGAAAAATAACAAGTTCTTCTAAGAAGTGAATTCGCAAAAAAGTGCGAAGTTTCATTTCCGAAAAATAACAAGTTCTTCTAAGTCCTCTCCGACAGCACCTCCTCCGCCTCTGCTGCAGCAACGTATGACTTCCAGTCTTTTTCTGCACTCTGTGCGCACGAGAGGAAACTCCGGGACAAGTTTCCGGCTCGGCAGTTTGCGGCAGCGAGTAGACCTATCCCACGCGCAATCGAAGAAGCTCTGGCTTTATTTTAAGGCTCAGCTTTCAATGGTCACCATTGAGATTGGGGTCACTGAGAGATCCCTCTTCTTGAGAGAACAGGGGAAAATGAAGGAAAAGCAAAGGGAGAGGCATGGGGCCCATTTCTTTCAGAGTCAGTGACCATTGAATGCTGAGCTTTAATTATTGGAACGGGACAAGATGAATTTTTTGAGGCACGTCACGTTGACTACCACACAGATTGCGGAGTTGATGAACAAGTATCCACTGGTGTACGAAATGTGGGCAGAGTTGCAGAGAGAAAGTATGGTCACTGACGATGGACGAAACAGCAACAACCTTGACAGGCAGATAAACAAGGAACCATCAGACTCAGACTCCTTAGACCTCGTCGTGTTTTGCCAATTTTTTGGGCCTCGATTGAGTGACTTCTGCATTTTCCTCCTGCGTCTACTACTCACATCGTGCCACTATGGTAGCGCTTTTTCAGCAGGGGTTGATATTTTGAGGGAGACGGAGCCAGATTTGCCAGAGCAGGCCACTGGAGGAGTTCAGGAAACTTCTGATGGAGGACTAGAGAGCTACCGACAACGTGAAATCGTCGCGAATGGCATTAGCAGGATTCTCTTTATCCTTCTCCGAAAAATGAGGGATCAAGCTTTCGGTGGCGATGCCATAGGTGAAGAGCGGGATCGCTTAGTCTTACGGGGAAGGAGTGGGACTTTTTTTTCGTGGCTGCTTCGTAGACGTAGTGATGTGAGTTTCATTGATCCTAGTACTCGGACTAGAAGCATGTCCTAGAGGCATGTCCTCGCAGGTTATATCATTTGCGAATGAAAATTCTAGCCAAAAAATAGAGATGGAGCTGCCTTCCACATCACATCTTCTAATGGCCCAATCAACCGACGCATTCACGGTATTTAGTCGTACGGTGTTTGACTCGAACGGGATCTTGGTGCTGTTGAAGTACTTAAACGGCGAGTTCACAACGCCTTTGGAGGTCCGCCATCCGACGTTGCTGCCTTTCGTACGGCATTTGCTGCGCATCCACACTCTTTACCTGAATCACCAGAAGTCGCGTGGCAAGCGGAAAGGGTCTTTGGAAGAGCAGCTGGTCTTGCGCCTGTACTACGATTCTGTATTTGACGACGGGGAAGCGACCAGTCAAGACGAGACCAGTCAAGAGGACTCGGAAACGACCGCTTCCTCTGGCGATGAAGACAGAAGTAAAAGCCCACCAGTTATTATCTTTCACGTAATAACAGGCGACTTTTGTGTCGCTTAAGTAGTGCATGTCAGCGCTTGATAACAGTGGTGACTTTTCTTGTGTCGCTTAAGTAGTGAATGTCAGCGCTTTAAAACAGTGGTGACTTTTGTGTCGCTTAAGTAGTGCATGTCACCGGCTAATAACAGGCGACTTTTGTGTCGCTTAAGTAGTGAATGTCACCGCTTTAAAACAGTGGTGACTTTTCTTGTGTCGCTTATATCGCACTCCTTTGCATAATTGTTGAAAGAGCTCTAAGTCGTCCTTATCGCTACCGCCAATGCAGACATCTCCTTTCCGGTGGGCGCTAGTTTCCTGTGCCTGTTTACTTGAGTGTCTCTACCTTCTCTGCGTGGACTGGCCTGATCGCGTGCAGCGGGTGCTAGTACACTACAAGGCCCCTTTTATCCTGAAGAAAATTGCTTTGGCTCTTCCAGACGGCTACTTAAAAATGATGAAACTACTATGAAGCGAAAAAGTGTACTCATCCTCAAGAAAGTAGGCACTTTCTGAGTAGGGAATAGCAGAATGTTGGTCAGTGTCAAAGCTACGAGCTGCTTTGCCTTCTCTGCCGGCGCCAAGGCTTTCTTGAGTATGAGTACACTTTTTCCTGTCATAACTACAGTTGCGGGTATTGAGCCGAAAGTGGAAGACGCAGAACATGCCTCTTTGCAGTGACATCTATGTGAGGTTAACGACTCCAGAAGCAGGTGGGGGGGAGATGGTAAAAGGAGGAGTAGGAAGAGGTAGTAGATATTTTGATCAGGCCGTTTTGTTCGAGGAACTTGGTGACGACATGACGAATACGGGAGCAGCAGCAGCAGACGACGATATCAAAGATTCTAATTCTTCTAACTCTGAGAGCTGTACAAAAACATTTTCGAATCCCAAGCTTCTGGGATATGATGAAGCGTTTAGAGTGTTGACGAGTGACACTGCGTCTGAAGATGCTTCTGTGGAAAAGGAAACGGAGGACGCAACAACTACAACTACCTTATCTGCAACAAACATCATAGCAAACAACAAGGAATCCCTCGCTCGAACCAGTAGTAGCAGTAGTAGTCGTTACATGAACAGTCCTAAGCCAAGAAAACCACCTAGGAGGCGACCTGTATTTGTTCCCCTGATCGAAGAGTTTTTAGCAGAAGCTGGCGAAGATGCGTGTCCGACTTTATGGTTGTTTGAGAATTCCTTTACTACCTGTAGAAAACCCCTACAACAGGAAAGAACACTTATCTTTTCTGTGCAATATTAGTGTCGTGTATAGTTCGTCATCTCCAAACCTGTCACATCTATCCAAATAACTTGTTGCACTGCTCTAACCTCAGATGACGAAGAGACACCTGCCGCGCGCAGAGAGCAAGCGGAACTCCATTTACCGCTTTCTGCTGTGGCTTTGAGGTCTGGATGGAAGCTACAGCGTGCAGCCAAGTTGTACTACGACATGCTAGATAAGGGAAGCGTCTTGCAGTGTGAAACATTGGAGAAAGTGCCGTTTTTGCATCCTGGGTGCATGAAGGAAGAGGAAGAGAAATGCAGCAGTAGTTCTTCTAAGAACATCAATCTTCTTGCAACTTCTGCAGCTTCTTCTATGGGTACTATCACTATGGGCAGCAAACAGAAAGAACAACAAGAAAATCAACACGAGCACGAGATGAAAACAACAGATACTTCCTCTACGCCTTTCCAACAACTGTCTCCGCTTGAAAAATATCGCTTCGTGGATGCAGCATTACTATCCGAAGAACTGGACTCTCTTGCTCTGGAGGAAGAACATAGCTACTGTGGATATTCCCAGATGTTTTCACTGGAGGATCTTGATACTACAAATGATGAAAGCAACTACATGCTAGACCTAACGTCGACACAGCGACGCAACGAGGAAGCATTGACAGGAGACGATTGGCTGCTTGTTTAGTTTGGCAGGTTTGAGCTAAGTGCCGTTTGAGGTAAGTGTTTGGGTTTATGTTTTAGGAATATTGTAGTTTCATTTTTCAACTGCCAAATCCGCAAGAAACATCAGCGCAAAACTACGGAAAAAGAACGTCTGCCGAGTCAGTACGAGTTCTGCATTTTTGTAAAAGATTTTGTTTGATCATGTGACTTCATAACCGCGTAACAAAAACAACAAGATGTTGTTTGTTAACGCAAGACACGCTATTGCAACCGCGTATTGACACCCGGAAGCCACACGCGTACTCAGATGGCAGATTTTCGACGCAGTTCATAGATTGTGTGCACGGCAACTTCTTGCTCGAGGCTTTCGATGCAGGAAGGTTTTCACACAGGTAAAACAGGAAAATTCGAAGCGAGTGAAGTGAGAGACAAACGTTAGAAGCACATGCTTCATAGGCTGTCGTCAAATTTGCTTCCTTTCACATCCGTCGCGGATCGTCCTGTGGTGGTAAAGCATCTAGTAGCTACCCGTTCGCATGTTCATATTGTCGTCACCTCTACACATCTTTGTTACGGGTAACGTCGTTATTTTCGCATAGCAGCCTGCTGTCGTAGATCTTCGTATTTGCACAGGAGTAGTTGAGACAGCGTTTCATTTTCACCCAAAAATCTTTAGGCGGAACGTCCTGTTGGAACTACTCAGGAAGTTCTTTCTTGCAATGTTATTAAGGCATTAATATATGAGACGCGTAATACTAAATCAATGTAAAGTCCTCGATTAATGACGCGATAAGATAAAAGCAGTGCGACTGCTATGAGCACGAAGATCGAATGATCAACATCGAGTAAGTCATCTCAAACAGTACTTCATCTCGAACAGTAGTTCTGTATTTGTATTAGCGAAGAAAAGATGGCTGCTCACCACGCGCAGGTTGAGTGTCACGAGATCGTGAAGCAGGGAGTGCGGCATATAGTGGAATCATTTTTTGGCGGCTCTCGAGGATTACCAAATCCACTCGATTTCAGGATAGAGACGG
The DNA here is from genome assembly GCA_905178165.1 of Amoebophrya sp. A25. Classification (NCBI taxonomy): domain Eukaryota; class Dinophyceae; order Syndiniales; family Amoebophryaceae; genus Amoebophrya; species Amoebophrya sp. A25. Next base: position 227,884 of record CAJINU010000021.1, on the reverse strand, counting down.
TACTATTTTATGACACTAGTAATGGTCTCTACGGTAGTAGGTACTACTACGAAGATTCCCAGTAGTTTTAACAACTACCTGGCTAAAGAATCATTCAATAGTACGGCCACCATTTCATTCTTGAGTGCGTTCATCCACCTCATCTTCATGGTGATCACGACATCCAATAGCACGTGTGCTCTGTCTATTCCAGGTTCCTCACGATCGTGTGCCTATCGTTGAAAAATGGTGCGAAGATGTTATGCTCGACGAAATGGACGATCCGGCACTAGGCCGCGAAGCAGTAGAAGCACCTCCTGTGCCGGCCGATCCAGTGCAGAGAGGTTCCTACTCTTACAGGATAAGTATAGTACTCTTGAACCTGGACGATAGATATCTTCTTGATTCTGACTGTGTAAAATAGAACAACCGGTTAATCTTTACCTCTGTCACGTAGATGTATCCCTTCAAGCAACAGATTATAGAAACGGAACCACATTGATTATCAAGCGATGGATCATAGTCTCCAATCTAAAACAGAGGGAGAGGAGAAGCTACGCATTGCATTAAGCGAGTTGGGTTTACCATCGCACCCAAGCGAGCTATCAAAGCGGAAGCCGGTTTTGCAGAGCATGACTGGTCAGTCACAGACTTATTTTTTGGACTTATTTGATGTTGATATGATGTTTAATTTTGATTTTGTTTGATTCCCCTAAGTGCCTTACTAAGTGTCTCGCTAAAAGGGACTTCTCGCTTAAGCGTTTCGTCAAGTGCTTCTTTATGTGCCTGTCGCTCAAGCGTTTCGTTAAGTGCTTCTTTAAGTGCCTGGCGAAGCACTTAAGGGACCTGTCGCTTAAGTGTTTCGTTAAGCGCCTCGCTAAGTGCTTCTTGAGGCACTCTAAGGGACCTGTCGCTTAAGTGTTTCGTTAAAGTGCTTCTTTAAGTGTTTGGCGAGGCACTTAAGGAAACTGTCGCTTAAGTGTTTCGTTGAGTGCCTCCGGAAGTGCTTCTTGAGGCACTTTAAGGGACCTGTCGCTTAAATGTTTCGTTGAGTGCCTCGCGAAGTGCTTCTTGAGGCACTTTAAGGGACCTGTCGCTTAAGTATTTCGTTTAGTGCCTCGCGAAGTGCTTCTTGAGGCACTTTAAGGGACCTGTCGCTTAAATGTTTCGTTGAGTGCCTCGCGAAGTGTTCTTGAGGCACTTAAAGGGACCTGTCGCTTAAGTGTTTCGTTGAGTGCCTCGCGAAGTGCTTCTTGAGGCACTTAGGGGACGCGTCGCTTATTTGCCTCATTAAGCGCCTCGAGGCACTTAAGGGACTTGTCGCGCAATTCAGAACTTATTCTTAGCTTCGAGACTCTGACAAGCACTGCTGCTTCAGTGCATGAGCACTCATCCAAAACTATTAGCATAATCTTAACTCATCTTGAATCATAATCCTCATACCTACCTACCTACCCGAACCACCTTCAGCTGACGCGCTTGCGCAGGAGAAGCGAAGGGTGAAGGATAAGCTAAAGCAGTATGACGCAGCATGGGAAGCGCGCCATGGTGCACCACCAAATCGACGAGAAAAAGAACCGATGCGACCACTCTACACGTACTACAAAGAAGTGAAGGACATGCTAGAACAACGACCTAGTGAGCCTAGAGAAACGCAAGGAGGGTCTACGCCATCCACATGTGCCCCTCAACATTCTGTTGGATCACCTGCTGCTTCACCAAGTATCGGAATTTCTGCGAGAACTAGTGGGCACGACCCAAGTAGAGGTGGTGGTCTTGCAAATCCGAACTATAGTGGGACAGCTGGAGGAATTAGTACAGCTGTCGGTTCTCCTGGTGTGCAACAACTAGCAGGAGGATCTGGAGCAGGGGGTACTTCTCTAAGCACAGGAGCTTCCACCAGCAACGTGACATCAAGTACCAGTGGTCCTTCAACAGGTTCAGGTAAGAACGCTTCAATAAGTAGCGCTGCAGCTGCGGCTAGTGGTGGAGGTGCAACTAGTGCCGGGAGTACAGGACGCAATAATACGTCCTCTCAACCGAATGGTGGTCCAAACTTTGCGTATCTTGTACCAAATAGCGGTAATGGAGGACAACGTAGTAGTACTCAACTACAGCACAATCAACACGGTTCTGCATCTACTGAAGGAGGGTTTGCTAGTGTCACACCCGTAGCCTCAAGTCCGGAGAGCAGTGACAGTCCAGGCGTGTTTCAATATAATTCAGCTGCTGACGACGCGCCCTCAGTTGGAGAAAGGCGTGGCGGGTACTAATGTTTTTTGGAAAAAGCTTTTCTCATCAACATGCAAAATCGAGAGAGTTATAGAAGAGGAAGATGCTTCATAATACTACTCATGCTGGTATTTTTTGTCTAAGGGGTCTAATAGACACTTAGCTTGTATTTTTCCAGCAGCTAACTCTAACGTGTACCACCTTACCAACATAAACATTCCCTCACAGTCGCACCCACCTTGCTGACGGAGCCACAAGGATGTCGCAGCACCTTGACGTGTATCCATCGAGGTCGCCAGAGGGTTTAGTAGGGAATCGATCACCAGGAACAAGAACTACTGCAGGAGGAGGGAACTCCGAACTGATTGCTAAAAAACAGGAGCTACAAGCGGAAAAAGCTCAGATACGCGATAGATTGCAGAAGTACTCACTTTGTTTTAACTTGGAGTTGTGGCTCTTTCCGTAATACAATCCTCTGATGTAAGTCCTGTCTCGCTTCCTTGGGCCGGAGACTCGTAGTAGGTGGCCCAAAAAAGGACTTGGGCGGTCAAATCCGCGCCATGTGTAATCTTCTCGGCGTCCAGTCTGAGCTCGTAGCTCTTGGCCAGCAGTATGCCGCTGGCGCCGCTGAGAGGTACAAAAGCCAGCACTCTGCGTCTAGTGTCAAGCGACGCCGCGAAGGCGCCGATGGTGGCGGCTCCATCGTCCCCGCCGGGGGAGGGGCGGCTCCATCGTCCCCGCCGGGGGAGGAATTGCCAGCGCTTTGCTTGCAGGACAAGACGGCGAAGATGATGAGGGGGAAAAGTGGGGCGCCGATCAGGCCGGCTTCTTCGCTAATGAATTCCCCGACACGGATGACGAAGGTGGCGATGAGCACCGGGGTGGCAGAAATGCACCAGCCTCAGGAGGTGACGGCGCCGGGAGTGAGGTCGGTGGTGCTGACCGGTTCGGCGTCTCGTCATTCATAGGGAGCGCCGCCAAACCTGCGGCGACAACACGCAGCGGCCGGGCCTGTGTCGCTGCTGCCGCCACCGCGGGGGCCCCGCCTTCTGCGTATGGTGATGGTGATGACGATGCCCGGCTCATACTCTCAGATGAAGAGAATGACGCGGGTCCAATGCCTCTCGGAGCCTCTGCGGCGGTTGTTGATGAAGATCACCGCGACGGCGCTTCGTCTATCATTCGCGGACTTACCACGGCATCCCCTCACTCCTAACCACAATCGACGTCGCTGCCGTGGTGCATGCTATTACTCGCCTGTCGAAGGGTGTCCGCCCTTCTGACATTCTAGCCAACAGCTCGGCGCCCATGGCTTGGAGCGCCGATAGCGGTTCGGAGATGTATGAGGACCGACGGGACATCCCCGACGAGCATTTCGCCAAGGTCTTACGCCGGTTGGTCGCTGCTATGGTATGCGGCCCGAACAGGGCAAGATAAAGGAGCGCAGCCGTTACACATCTCCGGCGGAAGTCGCTGACGCCATTCCGTCCAGTCGAGGCGTCGCCACCTTCCAGGCGTCGCCCCCTTCAACCTGTCGGGCTTATTTCGATCTTGTCAAATCTCGGCCGCCTTCTTTCGAGGGTGAGCACTGGCTCGCAGACGTTCGCAGCCTCGTCGGTGCTGGTCGTTTCATCGCCGACAAGTCGCCCGCCAAATCGCTCGCGGGTGTTCTGGGTGTGCTTTGGGATACTTTGACAGAGGCGGCAGAGGCCCCGCATGGGCATACTGGCCGGCGAAGGGAGCCCAAGACCAAGCAAACCCAACAGGGACAAACCTGCACAAGCCTGCGCGACTTCGGTCAAACCTGCGCGACTTCGGTCAAACCTGCGCCGCGCCGTATTAATTACCTTGGGACTGCGCTGGTGTTGCTTTTTTACACTTACAAAATATCCGGCCCCGTTTTCTGCTCTCTTGCTCCGCTGCTACGATTACACCGGACTGGCCTGGAGTCGGTTTTTTGGGAGAAAGTACCGAGCGAGCCACCAGGCGACATTATTGCGCTTGCAGTTTCCGAATTCAGACAGGTCCTGTCTTCTTTAACCACAAAAATGAAGTCACCCAACGAACTTGAGGCCACACTCTCTTTCTCTCTATCACTACCACCAGGTACCAAGACGATTTTTTTCAACGGAATAAGCGGAAAATCAAATATCATCGCGACATATTGCCGATTGAAAAAGATTACAAGGATTACAAGGCGATCAAGAGGCAAATGGCCGAAATTGATAGCTGGATGGCCCTTGGAAGTCCTGGAACAGGGTAACAATATTGATAGAGATAGACATGTAGATGTTACTGACAATACATACTTAAATACTTTCACTCACTAATAGCTAGCTCTGGATTACTTATTGCTTACTAATTCTTCGCGCAAAGAGAAAGAGAATCAAATGAAAGTGATTCTCGATAGTTGGTTCTGGATTACTTATTGCTTACTGATTCTGCTCCATCGTGATCTGAGAGGCTCATGAAGTTCTGGATTACTTATTGCTTACACCCAATAATTGTCATCTCCGAAGCAGGGATGATGGATAGATGTTCTTAGTTCTGGATTACTTATTGCTTACTGTGATCTTAATGGATCTGAATTCTGGATTACTTATTGCTTTTCTGGATGATTCCGCGCCTGTGCTGTGGTCGTTGAAGCGGGTTCGAAATATCACGACTGACCTCGATGTTCAAGGGGTCTAGCAGCGCACTTGATTAATACCAAGAACGAGTATACATAGAAGGATGATAATAGAAACATAGATGAGCGAGCTGTCGCCTCGCACGCTAACATCGTGATACGAGCATCTGTAATAATTTACTGGGACATGATATTGAAGTAAGCGTACTGAAAAACTTGTATACTTTCGTCGCAAAGAAGAACAGCTGTGCTAGTGCCATCAGCTGACGGCTGTGGTAGGTGTGAAGGACCTCACTCGTATGTTGATGAGACAAAAGCTAGAATTCATGCCACAAATATGACCAAAGTTTGGGAGACCACGAACGCGCGGATAAAATGCGCATGAGCAGATGAAAAACCACTCCACGAGGGGTTACGATATAGTCAGCAAAAGTGCTTGACAATACCCGTGTTGTGTCTTTACCGTCATCCCTGGAAAAAAGGACTAGCAAGCCAGAACGGTTGCGAAGTCGTCAAATCTATTTTTATTCACCATCATCGTTTTTTGAGATCAGGAGGAAATGGAAATGTAGATAATTGCCGTTTTTCGAAATCTACTGGAAAAAGTGAGGAAAAAGAAGAGGCAGTACTAGCGGTTCTTATGAAGCTAGCTCTTGCTCATTCGTCTCCTTCGACGTCTCCCTGTATAGTTGTTAAGTCCAGTAGGCCTTCTCCTTGTATAGTTGTTATCCACCGCTGCTGGTGCGTCGACCTAAATTGAAAAGTTTGTAATTGTAAGAAAAAATGGCGCGTCCCATCCAAAAATTGGATGATGAGGTTATCAACCGCATCGCCGCAGGAGAAGTTGTGGTGCGACCTTGTAACGCTTTGAAGGAGTTGCTGGAAAACAGCATCGATGCGGGGAGCAAGCGAGTCAATATTACCATACGTGGGAATAAGATGGAAGACTTTCATTAAGGCTTTGTTCTTTTTGAAATATCATCCATGATAGATGATTGGATTGCTTGTGCTCTTTCTTCGTGCTTGCTCATAGTACTTGGTTAACATCTTTTCGTCACTAAGTAAGATAAAGATAAGTACGGTCCACACTAAACTACTACTAGGTGCACCAGGTGTTTACAGTTTGCATATCAATGCACAGTGCATTAAAAGAGACAATTGTAATTTGGGTTAGAGTAATTGCAGACCTCTGTCTCTAACGGAAATTACAAATCGAAGATGATGGTTGTGGCATCCGCAAAGCCGACTTGGGCATTCTCTGCGAACGCTTTACCACGTCAAAACTAGCCAAGTACGAAGATTTGACTACAATTTCCACCTTCGGGTTTCGAGGAGAAGCTTTGTCTTCCATCTCACACGTGGCTCGAGTGACGATTACCACCAGGACGAAAGAAGCGAAGCTGGCGACGCGTGCTATGTACAAGGACTGCGGTGCTTTGGACCAGACGAAGGACATAGCGCCTACAGGGCTGCTATCCGGACAGAGTGGCACGATCGTGGAATTCAAAGATTTGTTCTGTTATGCTTTTTCGGGATGTGTAATAATGGAAGGTGTTGAAGCATCTGCATTTCGTAGTTTCTGCATTTCGTGCGAGAAGTCAACATATTTTGATCTTCGCAACCTGACTGACTCTCATGATGAAGGGGTTATACAGGTCAGTGTTGTGCTCTAATTCCCGAACAACTTGGGTCGTCGTAAGGTGCTGCACAATCTCGGAGAGGAATATCGGAAGATTTTAGAGGTTGTTCAGTGTTATGCTTGCCACTACCCAGGTGTGGCGCTTAGCTGTCGACGAGAGGCACGCGCTCCTGATGTGCGTACTATTATGGCCAACGAATTGTAGTTGAAAATCCATCTTCTACAGCAGCATATTCTTGCTTATAGAAGTAAGGGAAGTAGGCGATTTTTATATCACGACGATTCTTGTGAAGATACGCTTCTTATTCCACGTATTATTTACACAGAAGATGTAACCTTTCACGCAGGAATGCGCGTCCCTAGAGAGATCTAAACCAAGCGGCTCTCTTTTCTGCACCAAACGCGACGCGGTTTCAGGGATTTACGGCAAGGAACTGGGTAACCGGCTTGTGGGGATCAGTTTTGAAGACGAGGCTTTACACGAGCTGAAAGTAGACGCCCTTTGCACAGACCTCAATCACACATGCAAGAAACAGCAAGTGGTGCTGTTTGTGAACAGTATGACACTCAAGGTTGTGAATTAGCGTACTTAGCTGACATTTTTAGACTTTTCTTTCCTGTTCGTTCGTGCTCGCGATGTGTTTGTCATTATGCTTCTAGAATTCGCATTCGCGAGAACAAGAAAGAAACATTCCTCTACTAGATACTAAGTCTTATCAAATATCTCTTCAATATTTCTACCACGCCCTCTACTCCTTTTTCATCCCACACCGCCTGGTCGAGAACGCGAAGGTGCAGAAGGCTGTCCACGATGCTTACGCAGGTTTAGTCGGTAAGACGTCGCATGGTTTCGTTTACGTCGACTTGAGGTTAGACCCAGCAGCTGTGGATGTCAACGTGCATCCGACGAAAGCTGACGTGCATCTGATGGACTGTTTCGAGATTTGTAAGGCGTTCACCCAAGAACTCCGCGATGCGCTAGATGGCGGTCGTGACACTCGAAGGGTGGATCAATTGCACATGCCGATCGCGAAAAGAGTAAAAAAGGAAGCAGTTCTTGTGAATGGTAACGACGTCGATGGAGAAGCGACAGGTCTTGATGCAAATGACAACACCGGAGAAGATGAAGACAGAGAACATGGCAAGACCTCTAGGAAACAGAATGTGCTAGGTGGTTCTACTGCATCTGCGGGAGCTCGTCAGCTTGGCGGAGGCTCGACTGCCGTAGGCGGAAGCAGTAGTTCGGACGCAGACCCGAAGGCTGTTACTCGCGTACGCACAAACACGCGACAACCTAGTGTGCGCGACTTTTGGGATCAAAGTTGTAGCCACCACTTGGGAAGATTATTGATTATGGGCATGATAAGTAGAAGCACTCCTTTATCATAGTAATTCTCATTGCTACAGATTTTGTTTGTTTGAGGAAATATAATGTACTTTCCTATTCCTTGGCTTATCTCATCATTACTACACTGTGTCTATATATGATGTGAAGGCCTTGATTCTTCATCGTATCCCCTCTAACGCGCAAGAAGTCTTCAATGAGAAGTTTGTGCGGAGACTACGAGAGGACTGGCGTCGGACTAAGGCTGCTGAAGAGGAGGCGAAGAATGAAACAAGAACAGGAGGCGAAAGTAGAGAAGTGGACCCAGTAGCAGTAGAAGAGACATCTACTTCTATCAGGAAAACACTTGGTTCATCGATGTCGCCCAATCCTGTGAAATTGAAGTCACTTGGTTCATCGATGTCGCCCAATCCTTGGAAACTGCAGTCATCTCCCAAGACGCGTTTTTCCGGTATCCTTCGTCGCTTCTACCTAGAGCTGCCTTCGAGTGAGGTGTGGACACGACGCGTGCAGCAATCAGTGTGGATTGGTGTAGTGGACAGCGAAAAATGCATGATTCAGAGTAGTAACAAGTGCTTATTGGTGAATATGCGCGTGATCGCGGAGCTAGCGAGTTTTCAACTGTTACTGTTGTGCGCGCATGCCCGACTCTCTGTGCCAACGGTGTGTTTGCTGGAAGAGGGATCGAACTCACGTTCAGCTTTGGAGTCCTCCAAGCAAAATAACGCTGCTATTCGTGTCCGGGAGTTGTTGGGGAGTTGTCTAGCTCAAACGCGGAATCGTAATCCTGGAGGTGCCAGGAAAACGGCCTTTGAGGAACCAGATCAAGGCTTGGATGAAGGAGCATCTACACCTCCCAATTTTCTCGATGCAGAGGAATTTCCAAAGCACTTTTCACATCAGAACTCTGCTGAAGATGAAGCGAGTATCTCTGCTGTGGTGAGAATTTTAGGGAAACATGCGGATTTTCTAGGAGGCTTTTGCGGGATCCGATTAGTGCCTGAAGAAAACAGCCAGAACAAAGTAGAGTCTAATGACGACTTGTTGCTCACGGCCTTGCCTAACCTTTTTTGTTTTCGGAGCATCGACTCGGCTGTCCTATTGAGCAAGTTACCTGCGCTCTTGCTCGACTTGGCGGCTTTGCTTCATGTCTTAGACGCGGAGATTGCAAAAAGTGATCGTGATGGAATTAGTGACAGCACGCTTTATTCTACAACGACTACTACAACGTCAACACGGGAGGACTTAGAGGCCAGCGTCTTTCGCCGCGTCGCTTGTTTCATGGCCAATGGCGTTGTGCCAGCTTTACCACCAAACGCGAAGTCATCCACTAGCAAAAATGGCGCTTCATCTAGTGGCACACTTCTAGCTGCCAAAAATGCCACCAACTCAAGCTCAAGCAACTCAAACGCGGCAAAGCGAACCGAAATAGAGAACGAGGCTGATCAAAAGCGAAGAAAAGCAACAGGGGAAAAAGCTTATGTGTTGTTGCATGAGCAGTGGCGTACAGTCCATTTGGCGCCTTGGTTCAAAGCACCCCTCTTGTGGGACACGGATCAGAAAGCACGGCCACTCTACGAGGTAGTTGCACTAGAACAGCTGTACAGAGTTTTTGAACGGTGTTGAGGACAAGACGCAGTTGGAATCACCAGACTTGGCATTACTTCTTGACGCCTTGGGCGCTTGGCCTGCAGTCCGTGGAACACATGATCTAGGCGTGTAGCACTGCCTTTGATACAGGCTACAGCTAACGGAGTGGTAGTGCTTGCTGAGTCATAACTTTTTCTTCATACTGTTAGCATCCTGGCCTCTGGCCCTGAATTGTTATCAGTATCAGTCTCTACGGGCACTACGGACAGTGTCATCAGAGGCACATACATGACAAATGGTTTCATCGGTATCTTCTATGCTGCCAAAATATAGGTGAGGACTCTTGATGACGCAAATTTTGCCTGAGTTTCCAATGTTCCGAGAGTGAGAGAAACAAACTGCTTGAAAAAAGGCGGACGAGGTGGTTCCGTGATGTGAATTGAGACCCTCTCTCGGTGAAGATGATTTGTAGCTTGTATCTGCATTCAACACTAGAAGAAACAAGTCAACAGGCCCGTTCAATAATCCTCCAAGCCCCTCCAGCTTTATAATTTCATCATCTTCCCCAAAAAAACGAAAAAAATGGACTTCACACCTGAGTTGGACGGCTTTTTGGAGCAGTTGGTAGAGGAGCAAGGGCAGAACTGGGACGCCATTGAGGAAGAGTTCCTAGAAATCGCTGCCGACTTCGAAGAGACCGACTTGCGGGAAGCAGCCAGAGCCCAATTCACAAGGTCTAAACTGGAATCAAGGTGGCGACAGTTATCGTCCTCACGTGGTGGTGGAGGAGGGAGCGGGAATGATCATGGTGGGCCGGCATCGATCGCACCTGATGCAGCTGGGAATCAAGATGGACCAACGAGCGGAAGACCAGCCAATACCGAGCCAGAGGTCGCCGGTTCCTCAGCGGCTTCTGTCCTAACGGGTACAGATGAAGCACCTCGTGATGTTGGCTCGAGTGCGGACGATGCTTCAACCACCGCTGATGAGATGTCCGCAACTGGGGATGATGGTCAACTTAAGGCTACTGTAACAATGTGTGAAAAATCGAACTTATCAATCTTTGCTTGTTTCTCTAGTAATAACTTATCAAAGTAGTCTTGTCGTGAGTAGCTTCTGTATACTTATCCATAAGAAGGAAATTCGGTAAAAAGACCTACTTCTAAGTATCTCGGCATTAGTTCTTCCGCACAAATCCGAGAAGAGGCGATGCAACGACTGGCTGCCACTACACGACCTGGAGAATCGGAATTCAATCCGAATTTTCCATCCTTTGCTTATGAGTTCTTGGAGTGACAGTTTCAGATCACAAAGATTCAGATTTATCCATTATTGACATTAGATTCTTTCATCTCAGAGAACAACCAATGAGCATAATTATGATGATGGTGATGAAATTATCGTAGTAGAGCTTCTCGTCTGAAAATCTCCTCTAGTACCAGCTCCACTAGACTCTAATCTCCAGTCGCTCTGTTAGCGCATGGTGTAAATCCGCACGACATCGAAGGCGATATAGTGGAGAACCAGGCAGATAGACCAGAGGTTTTCGATTCCATCCTGAAGAATTTGCAGAGTGGGCATGACTACAGCGCCATGACCACCAATGTGTCGAGAGAAGAATTTTCAACGCTGTTGAACGGTCCCAATGCCTTGCGAACGAGGAGCAAAGACGGTGGAGGTGGTGGGGCTGTGTCGTTATGGGAAGGGGATGATGAGGCGTGTGTGGGAGATTGTTTATTTTTTCTCGTGTTGTTAGAGGTCTGTTGTCCTTTGGCTTTGAGTCCATTTTTTATACTAGATGAGGATGTTTTTCTAATACCCCCAAGTAGAACAACAATTGCCTGATAAGAACTCAGAAGGACAACTTAGAAGCACAAAAGTGAACTTTCATTCCGTTCCACAAGCACAAGCGCATCATCAAGACCTGCGCCAGCATCCAGAGGAGGCGTTTCTGCCCTGCAAAGAAATAGAAGTCAATCAGCAGCCGGACAGAAGGGAAAAGGGAAAGCAACGGGCAGCAAAGGTATTGATACACATATGTCACCTTGAGCTTATTAAGGCAACTTTGGGGAATAGGAGTAAAAAAGCTTAAGCTTTTTTAGTAAGATCTGAATCGATCCAAATGTATTTTCTCTTACGCTTCACAGTAAGATTTTAATCAAATTATCCAATAAGACAAATGCCCCCACTCGCAGTTTTTTAAATTTGACACCCGTATCTGTTCTTTTCCTCCTCTTTTCTTATTCACCTTCAAGTGGATTCTGGATCTATGAAGACTCTTTTTGACACCCGCTCTGTTGTCCCCGTATGATGAAACATAAGAACAGGGAATTGGAGTCGATGAGTCCCCTGTATGGCGGACGATGCGATTACAAAACACTCACAGTTTCTGAGACAGAGCTATGGTCTATTGTTTCAACCGAGATGGTCTATGGAATAAAGTAAGTATGCTGATGTCAGAAGGACGATTGATGTCACACCATGAGCCCGAACTACTACCTGTCAAGAAAAATTTCAATTTTCTTCTATGTGAGTAATCCTAATGAAGCATAATATTCCCGTTCCTCCAGGTGTAGGTGGTATAAGTAGCGGAAGTGATTCGGAGGAAGATTTTGCGAAAGCACGAGCAAAGGTGAAGCAGCATTCTGAGTCTAAACTCGTCGGAGGTTCCTCTTTATCAACATCATCGAGTACTACAACGATGAGACCAACATCAGGAGGCTTTAGACCGCCAGCACGCAGCACGGCTAGTAATATATTACAGCAAGAACAGGCAAAACACAAGGAAAGTCCTGAGAAAGTAGACCAGGTAGGACAAGAGGGCAAAGACGAACAGAACGAAGAAGAAGAAGACCATCAAGACGCTGATGACACTACAGCTCAACCAGAGGATCGGTTGAAGAAGCAACAACCTCTTATGCGATCGAACCGGCGGAGTGCGTTTTCGAAACTCTCCAAAGAAGAAGAACTACTAATAGCTGGTGGCTTTGGTGCAGGTTTCATCGACGAATATGACCACACTGACGACTTGTCAGAAGGCGCAAAGAAGAAATTAAGACCTACTTCGCTGAGAGTGAATCTAAATCTATCAATCTATCTTGCCCAACGAAAACATTGAGAAAACAAGGTGCAACTAAACCTTGGGAAACCATCTTGATGGAGGCCCTCGAATTATCTATATATTACTTATCTTGCCCAAGAAACATGCTGCATCATGGGAGTCCCGTTTTGAGGCCTCAAAACGAGCAACAAGAAAGATGCTCAACAAGATAGATTTAGATTTTTTTTTGCAAGGTCTAAAGAAAGTTGCCGAAATAGAAGCTTTTTTGAAGCGAGGGAAGCCAGATCAACCTAGCATGCAGCAACTACAAAAAGCCATTGCGGAAGATAAAGCTCTGATGTCGCAAGTGACGAAGGCGAAAAATGTTGGTAAAGATATGGCGCAGGATACTCAGATAGTGAGAAGTACGTACGACCTCTTTGATGAGCAACAACTTCGCAGCCTGGTCCTAGGAACTTCTACTTGCTGGAGTGTCATTGACATCACAGAACGTAGTTCCGCCTCATACAAAAATATTCCATTCATCCCCATCGCCGCTCCACCTTCTAAGGCTTTCTAAAACCTTTCTAAGAAACACATCAATCTGTCTCTAAAAGTTCCTCCCTAGAGAACGATGAAAACGGCAATGCTAGTACTGATCAGCCAGAGAGGCTTCTTCCTCGTGAAGAGCCACGTGGTGACGTTCTGCGTGACATAAGTAGTGCAGTTGCGAATCGCACACCGTCTATTAGTCCGGAGCCGGTGCAGAAGGTTAATTCGGGTAGTTTATGGACGAGTAAGAAAGGCCGACATGCTTATTAGAATGGAAGAAGGGAAGAGAAAAGATAATATTAAAGTCTAGGAAAATATCGTTTCCTTTTAGAAGCGATCGCTTGATTGCTCTACAGTATCAATCTTAGTCCTCATATACACGATTCTAATCACGGCAGTGGATAAAGCCTCGCTTTTGAACGCAGACCGTGTGATCGAGGCTGGTGGTGATGGCGCGGGGACAATTCAGCGCAATGTTGTAGAATCAAGTGGCGACGCGCAGGCTTTGCTGGCCAATCTGAAGAAGTTTCGGAACGGAAGAGAAGAAAACACCGATCCTGCGGAGAGACGCGCGAGTTTATCTAAGGAGGAACAGCGTCGACAGGATGAGGATGAGAAGCGGCGGTTTGCAGAGGAGTGCGAGCGTCGGAGAGTCATGCTTTATGGGGTTTTCTTAGAGTTTGTGTTTGTGTTTTCTCTAGAGGTAGCTGAATTGGGATAAAATTCTACCAGCTCCATCACTATCACTATCATCATCATCGTCTTCACCAAGTTTATAGCAGAGGAGCTACAGACTACTTAGACAGAAAAAGAACCTAAACTAATAGGCTTATTAACTTCCACCACCTGTAAGAGTGTTGGTCAAGGTCATAATCCTAATGGATTCACAAAGATCACAAGGATAAAGATCAGCAAAATGACCAAGATCGCCAGGCAAAAGGTTACCGGAGCACCATCCAAACGCCCGACGGGTTTACCGTCGCGCGGGTGTCTCTGGCTTCTCCTCTCTCTCTCGTTTGTGGCTCAAGCCTCCCAATACAGTCAAGGACAAAACAGCACCGGAATGATCTCAAAGATAACCTACAGACCTAAATGCATATAGTTCCAAAAACAGTGATCATCAGGCAAAGGACCTTCAACGTATTCAGATAGAAGAAATGATGAATGTTTCATAGCTGTAATCAGGTTCATAACGTACTGTCAGTTCTGATCAATGATGAGAATCAACATAGGATGATCGTATGAATCAATGATGATAGCATAAGCGTTTCCATATGAAAGTTTCCCCATGCAACATGATATCCCAATGATGAAGCTGAGACTTCCTCCATGTAACCCCAATGAACATCCACAGGGATCAAAGCAGCCAGAGATCATTAGTCTCAGGCTGTGAGTGCAAATTGTGCAAACAGTATCACTCTCAAGTGTTTCTCACCGAGAAACTAGACGCGACTTAACAGTCTGTGTTCGAATGTATCCAACACTACTTTGACCCTTGAGCTAAGTATAGAGTAGAAATCCATCTAGAAACAACTTTTCAAAATGTCCTGCGATGCGAAAGAAATTTCGAAGAAACTCGGACAGAAGTCCGACTGGCGAGCATGGCAACTTGCCATACGTCAGGAAGCTAGCCGTCTCGGCCTGCTTCAAAACTACACGAATGTAGTCGGCATTCCGGCAGCTCCTCATGGTATTCCTAACGGAGTTACCAATCGGGAGGAAACAATTCGGCAGAAGTGGCGCAACCTGAAAGATGCGATTATTCGTAGTCTGAAAGGTGCCGCTGCGTCGTTCATCAACAACCAGAACGATAATGGGCAGGTGGATGCGATGGATGCAGGTGAGGTTGTTGTGCTCCTTCGTGATGTAGGACACTTCGATCAAAACAACCGTCAGGAACAACGGATGAAAGTAAAACCGCTTACGGATGGCGTGTTGAAGTTCCACAACGCGGATCAACCTGCAGATGTCACAGGATTCTTGTCGAAAGTCCGAGACATCATGAACCAGTCGCCCACCGTGTACCCGCCGGAAGCAGGAGTGCCAGAAAGTGACCAACAAAATGGTGCACTGCTACAGAAGTTGCCAGAGCTGTTCTGCAAGAACTTCAAGGCAACGATCGAACGCATGCAGGAAGAAGATGGTCTGACATTTGACCAGATTGGTGACCGACTTGAAAAGCGTCTTGCGACGTTGATCGAGGAGGGAACCTACAAAGTTGAGAACGATTCCTTCGGGAAGGCGTTCCCGGTCAATGTTCAGGAGACCTCGAATAAGCGTTCTCGTGAAGAGGAAGATGACGAGGAAAAGGCCAATGAAGGTGGTAAGATCTTTCTGTCTAAAAGTGCTCTCAAGCGCTTCAAGGCAAACACAAAGAAGAAGATCGCCGCCGAGGTCTATGCCTCCAATTCGAACGGCAAAGGAAAGCCGCAGAACAAAAATAATAAAGGTTCTGGAAAACAAGATACCCGTCCAGTCTGTTGGATCTGCAACAAACCGGGTCACAAATCCGCGTCTTGTTGGAAGAATCCACAGAACCAGGCAAACTGGAACTGGAACACCAATTCCCAATCTAGTAGTGCTATGGGTAAAGGTGGAAAGGGTAATGGCATGGTTCACATGTCCCAAGTTGCGGAGCTGTGGCAAGCTCTCAACGGCGGAAAGCAGAGCTGAGTTGCGGAACCGGTGGAAAGCGGATTTTGCTCGCTGAACTTGGATGAAGATGAGGGTGAAGAAATAAACGTAAATAATACAGGGGAGGTAAAACTTGTGGGACATAGTCTTTCAACTAGTTCCATTACTGCAAGAGAAGAAGTTAGTCTGGTTGATAGCTGTGCAAACAAATACCTTTCAAGACACAAGGATGACTTTAGTGAAATAACTATGAGAACTTGTAGGATTACTGGTAGCGCTGGAAGTAAAGACGGAAGAGTAGGAAAACTAAAGTCAAACATCTTAGGGCTCCAGTATGGTGTTTATTATGATTCACTACCAAAGGACTTAGATCGTATTATACCTTGGTTAGGTGAAGGGAACTGCTCGCAATTAGGATGGGAATTCAACTTCAAAGGCGCAGGTGGTTGTCTCGTACATACGGACACCGGCCAGGCCATACCCATAAGAAGTCATCCACGCTTGCAGCTTCCCATACTTGCATGCAACTTATTTAAAGAAGAGACTGATAGTGGTTATATTTGTTCAACAGTAGAAGAAGGAGTCAGTAGTTGTTACCTTACAAGACTCGAACTTCATAGAAGATGTGGGCACTTTCATATAGATGGCCTCCAGGTAAATTGCCCTGAGTGTGATCTACATAAAGGCCAACGCGCACCACATGCAAAAGCTAGAGATACTTCGAACTACAAACCTGAACCATTGAAGTTACTAGCAATCGACTTTGCTGTTGGAATCAAACCCGTATCAGTCAGGTCAAAGAGATGTGTATTAGTGATCATCTGTGATGTAATTAAGAAGGTGTTCTGTCGACCGCTTAAGCTGAAAAGTGACTGTGTGGAGGAAATAGAAGAAGTTATCAAAGGCATTCGCCAGGACTACTCCTTATCACTTGATGACAAGGTAGTGTGGTTCCTCCGGAGGGATGGAGAACCTGTCCTGAGCAGTGATGACATGACCAAAGTTATGCAATCGCTGCGAGTCTCAGACAGTCCGGCTGTTCCTTATAATCCGGAGATGAATGGGACCTGCGAACGTTTTATGCGGACTTTGTTCGGCAGTGTACGCACAATGCTGACTAAAGTTGATAAACGCCTCTGGTGTTACTGCGTCGAGTACGCTGGTGACTGCTGGGATCGTTTACCGCATAACTATGCAAAAATGCCTCAACATGATGGAAAGAGTCCAATTGAAATCTTAGAAGAAAGGACTGGTAGAAACTCATCGAAGAGTTCAATCGGCATGCTCCGCCGATTTGGTTGTCTAGTTTACTTTCGTGAACAAATTCAAGCCAACACTCCTGAACCCAAGCTCTCGGCCAAGTACCGCCGTGGCGTCTTCCTTGGACTCTGTCCGAAGTCGTCTGGTTGGTTGGTTGGAACTTTCGCTCATGACGATCGTTGCAAGCTTGGACATCGATGGGCGGAATACTCTACCCTAGATGTAAAGTTCAGAGAGGACTATCTAATTAAAAATATCGATTGGCTTTTGCCAGATCAGAAGGGCATCTACATTGAGTATGACGAACTGGAAAATCTGCAGAGTGGCGCGTCGTCGCTGGGCTCCCCCTTGCTTGGACAGTCAGTGCAAAGGCTGGATCATCAATCGGGGTTCTCTGGCACGGAGCACATTCCAGGTGGACCGACCGCGATTTCCGACGAATTATTTATTGAGACACTGGATAAAGTAGAGGAATCCAACGCAGCTGACTCTCCAAAAGGTGTTTCACTTGAGGAGGGGAATGCTGAAGCGAAGGATCGCGAGACATCTGCTCCGCTAAGTCCGTCTAAGTCGAAAGCGCCTTCTCCAGCACGTGTTGTGGCAGGCGAACGCCGTACACACGTCAAGAAGCGTGGCCGACCAAAAGGAGCGAAGGACAAAGCAGGCAGCAGGGTTCGAAGAACAAAGAAACAGTTAGAAGAACTGAGAAAGAATGTGGCGCTGTTCGCTAGTGCAGTAGGTGGCACGTGTGAATTAGACGAAGATGAGGAATTCGTCGAATCATATGTGATTTTGTCCGTTGCTCAAGCACTCAAGTCTCCTGATGCCGACAAATGGCGGGAGGTTATTGACAAAGAGCATGCGAGACTGCTAGCCTTTGAGACGTGGAAAGAAGCTTCTGACGAGGAGCTTGCGACCGCGCGACAGGCTCTACCAATTGCCATAATTCTAACTATTAAAAGATGTGGAAGATACAAGGCTCGCGCTTGTGTCCTCGGTAATCTAGATCGTTCAGGAGAGCTAAACACCTTTGCTCCCGTAGTTTCACACGCCGCTAATAGGCTGCTCCTGACATCTGCTGCGTCAGAACAGGACTATGTGATCCCGTTCGATTTAGATTCTGCGTTCCTCAATGCTGAACTCGATCGCGATGTCTTCTGCCGTCTCCCACCCATCTGGGCAGAGAAGCATGGACGCGAGATCGTGAAGCTCAAGAAGGCCTTATACGGCTTGAAGGACGCACCACGAGCATGGTTCAAGAAATATCACGACATACTAGCCAGTATTGGCTGGGAGCCGTGTGATTCTGCGCCAGGCTTATGGAGAAAGCCGAGTGCGAAGGTACCTGGGAAGTTCCTCAAGATGTCAGTCTATGTTGATGACAATCTTGCAACGGGTCCTGATCTTGATGAGCTCAAGACCGAACTAGAACTCATCTTCTCGCGTGCCCCTGGCCGTGCGATTGATGTGGAGTCCGTTCCAACCCCTTGGGGTCAAACGTGGCTCAGGTTCGACTTCTTAGGTGCCATCGTGTACTACTGCCGTGAAGCTCGAACATTTCGGCTCAATATGGAGGAGTACATTGATAAAATCGCAAAGAAATTCGAAATTGATGTCGGAAAACCGGTTTACTCGCCCAATTTTGACGAGTCGGCTTTTCTTGAGGAGGGGATCAAGATAGTCGAAGGGTATCCCTTTCGTGAGGTAGTTGGTGCCTTGCTATGGGTAGCTGTAACCGCGCGCCCGGACATTTCTGTACCGGTGGCAGCATTGGCTAGACATGTCAGCAAACCCGCGTCAACAAGAATGGTTAAAGCAGCCAGAAAAGTGCTAAAGTATCTGGTGACAACGAGAGACCAAGGACTGGAATACTCACCAGAACAAGAAGAAGAATTCAATAGAATCTATTCAAAGTTACTACCTGAAGGCAGAGATATGCCAGAGGTGAATATCTTTAGTGATGCAGGTTTCGCCAACTGCGCAAAGACTATGAGAAGTACAAGTGGATCGATCATGTATTTCAAAGGCGTTCCAATTGCTTGGAGAAGTAACCGACAAACTGTCCGTGCCTACTCTACGGCTGAAAGTGAATATATTGCAGCTTCTGACACTATCGTGCTTAGTGAACTGCATGACTTTACAGACTTCTATAGGCCTCTACCAACTCAGTTGGTACACACACAGAACGGCTTGTCTCCCTCTTTAGACAATGCTGTGCTCTGGATCGACAACCAATCCGCGATCACAACAGCCAAAGCAACTGACACACGCCCGAAGAGTCGCCATTATGCACTTCGCTACTTGCGTGTGCGTGATGCGGCCAGTAAGATAGTTTTCTGTCCAACTAACTTAATGAAGGCTGATGGCTTAACTAAGTTAGAATGTAGTTCGTCTCAACGTAGACTACTACTTCACCATATAGATAACCCGATAACTAAAGTTGAGTATGATGATTGTGATTCCTCAGACGATGAAACGAATGGGGATGATTTAGCTTACTATAGTGTAGTATATTCGGTTTACTTTGGTTTCTAGCCGAGTATACCGTAGCCATAGAAGAGTAGTTAGGAGATATGACTTCCGTGGTAGTCCAGAAGACTAGGGACTTCGACACGCAACGATTGAGGAGGGGTGTTGGTCAAGGTCATAATCCTAATGGATTCACAAAGATCACAAGGATAAAGATCAGCAAAATGACCAAGATCGCCAGGCAAAAGGTTACCGGAGCACCATCCAAACGCCCGACGGGTTTACCGTCGCGCGGGTGTCTCTGGCTTCTCCTCTCTCTCTCGTTTGTGGCTCAAGCCTCCCAATACAGTCAAGGACAAAACAGCACCGGAATGATCTCAAAGATAACCTACAGACCTAAATGCATATAGTTCCAAAATCAGTGATCATCAGGCAAAGGACCTTCAACGTATTCAGATAGCAGGAATGGTGAATGTTTCATAGCTGTAATCAGGTCCATAACGTCTTGTCAAGTTCTGATCAATGATGGGAATCAATGTAGGATGATCGTATGAATCAATGATGATAGCATAAGCGTTTCCGTATGAAGCATATGAGAGCTTCCCCATGCTACATGATATCCCAATGATGAAGCTGAGACTTCCTCCTTGCAACCCCAATGAATATCCACAGGGATCAAAGCAGCCAGAGATCATTTGTCTCAGGCTGTGAGTGCAAATTGTGAAAACAGTATCACTCTCAAGTGTCTCCTTCCGAGAAACTAGACGCGACTTAACAGTCTGTGTTCGAATGTATCCAACAAAGAGAGAGGAAGGCTCAAGAAGAATCTTCCATTCTAATTCCAGCAAGAACGAATGCGTGGACTCGACCAAGTGCTAGCTACCAGTGACCGCGTCCATGAGCACGTAGCCAATCTACAGCGCCTCGAGAGCAGTAGTCGGGATCAGGTATTGGTATTGAAGGGAACGCGCACAGGTGGCTCACCAAGAATGCTTTCTTCGAAAACTGGCAGTCCGAAAGTTAACAAATCGTCTCCTAAGCGAGCCTCTTTTCTCGATTATGCAGACTCCTATGACAGGGACGCGACAGCAAGTACGGCGGCAAGCACACGTGCACAAGTTAAGGCTTGCAACGATTCATCTTCACAACGATTCATCTTCTCCGTTTTCGGCATTGAATTCTGAGAAGAAGGGCATGCGGAAAAAAAAAACTTTGTGCTCTAAACTAGGGACTGACGCAACCGAGGAAACGGAGAGAAAGGGTGGTTCTTCGAGTAGTCAGGAAGAAGTGGGGGAGACAATCGAAGTGGACACGAAACTGCTAGAAGAAGTTGCGGGAAGAAGGTTTTCTGAATAGAAATAGCGTTCACTTTGTTCCAAATTCAACAGAACACTGCTGTGATTTTGAAAAATATCACTCATCGCTTAAATGCAAACCTCCACATCAGATACAATTTTCCTCTGGTCCATTTTGCTGGTTCTCGGTCTCAGCAACTGGACCTCGCGCCAGCTGGCTTCGTAAGTATGGCGATGGGCATGAACACGAAACTGTACCTCTTGCCATACGCTAGCGAGGAACGGCCTTTACCATCAGAAAAGACACTGCAGATCCTGTCCGCCGTGGCAGTCTGTCAAGCAGCGGTCCTTCTGCTTGTCGATGGCGTCAGTCTGCAAAACGCAGAGTCTGTTATGTTGCAGCATCATGTGCATCTATTTTGTTGCAGAAGTACCAACCACGTCTCATAATGTATGGGACAGTTGTTTTAGGTTCTTCTGTATCATGGTACAGTTGTTTACAGATGCTGTTCTCGCACTGTAGTAGTGCTTGACTAATATCTAGTTCTTTCTAAGGCCACTTCTTCCCGCCGCTCCGACATGCAGTACTACGGCTTGTATGTGCTGATCGCTGCGCCAGAACGTAAAGTGTTGCGGCAGTTGCAGGATGAAGCCTCTCGTGTCGAGATCGACGAGGCGCCAAAGCAAGGAATCCGTCCACGAGCTCCGGACTTCGCTAAAGAAGCGGATAAGTTGCAAGAAGCACCGTTTTTACCAATTTTATGCTGAAAGGACAAGATGATTTGCTGACAAGATAATTTGCTGCCTTTGGTGCAGGATCCATAACCCAACCTAACATAAACTTTGAACAGCGGAATCTGGTGAGGTTACCGCATGATATTGCCTCAAAGTAGTCTCATCATCATCCCATGTACTATAAGATGATTGAGATGAGTTGTGTTGAGAGGACCACAAGCGTTACAATTCGCATCTAACATCAGAGGCCGACGACTGGCATCCAGTGCTCACACGCTCTTTTGGGTTTGGACCGCATCTAGTTGGAAGCTACGCGAAGGAGGAAGAATTTAGCGACGATGAAAAGCTAGACAGACACTACACGGCAACGTATTTTGATTTTGTACAATTAAGTACTTGGTAGCGACGATTTGTATGAGCAAAGTGCTTGTAGCTACGATTTGTATGAGTCTTTCTAAGTAAATGGTTAGTATGGAGGAGTTGTATGAGGTGTTCCTGTGTGCGAGAGATGCAGAGCGATGAAGAAGGAGACCATTTAGTGCCTAGCATAGTTGGACAAGCTACTAGCCAATAAACACTCACATTTCGTTCTGCTTTCTGTTTCTCGTCAACAATCATTGTTTGTGTTCTCCTCAACTCTACAGCGATGGCGCCTTAACGAAAGGCGGTTTCTACGAACAAGCATGCGTAGTGGTAGTACGAAAACCTGATCTTCTTGGCGAACTAGTGAGGCAAGGGACGCAGCGTGGCCTGTACCTATGCGGATTACGAACCGTGTATCCAAGTGCTAGTGAGATCGAGAAGTGCTGTTCCATCTTGAAGCAGCATCTTCGAGCGTCACAGCGCAATGTCATCGCGGCACTGCGTGGGCCAGATTGCCTGGAAATTTTGCGCGAAATCGTTGGGCCTAGTCCAGAAATAGCAAGGCAGACGGACCCAACGTCACTGAATGCCAGATTTGTTAAGGCGATATCAGAAGACAGAAACCTCCCTATTTACGCTCCTTAGTTATATACTTGCACTTTTTGGATCTCTTCTTGGCAAGGAAAAAAAACCTACTTAGGTAAATATTATAAGATTCTTGACTATCAATCTAAGGATCAACAACATATTATAAGATGCTTTTTCTATAGCACAACGAATGAATGCTGTGAACGCAATAAGATTTACATCTCCTGCTCTAATCTTTGTGGAATCCATTCCACCCACGTCGTAAGCCCACCCGCTCGCGGCCAGGTCGATTTAGTATGGGCCTTCGGTGGTCGTGCGCAGGACATACAGCCTAAGGAGCCTCTGGGAAGACAAGATATGAGCCTTTTTGGAAGTGAATAGCAGCAATATATAGAGGAAAAAGTAGTAGTAGAATAGCAGGTGTACTGTAGTTGACATTGTGTTTAGATCATGGAACACAGTTATGGTTACCTTGGAAAAGAAAAATCAAAATATAATTCTAGAAGATACGTCTTCTCATACGCAGTATCTTCGTCCTCCTTCTCTTACCCCTACTCCTCTTTCCACCCCCATCTCCTTCATCTCCCACATGGCCGCACACCTGAAGACCGCGTTGCGCAATACGGCAGTGACGCACGCTTTCCACGTGTTCCCGGAACAGGTGTACTGTGTAGCGCTACGACACGCCCTTGCGCCAAAGGATCTGGTGACTCGCCTCGGACTCTTCCTGCGACATTTCGGACGTGTCCTCAGCGTCAATCCCCAGCGAGTCAAACTTGAAGGAATGGGGAGTCTTAGTTTATGATTACAGCAATGTCACTGCGTAATCGCAGGTGGCCTAAGTGGGTCTACTTGTATCTTGAAAGGTAGATCCCCCTTTCTGGCATGCTTGATGCCTGCTACAACATCACAGCGTAATAGTTTTTTGAGTCACAACGACGTATGAATGTGTAAACACATAAAGCAGCAAGTCTTCTTCACTTCTAATCCTTACCTTTACTGTGACTGCAGTACGGGAGGCTGGCACAGGGTTCTTGCAACCCCTGAGGCAGCAGTCGGGGTCCCTCTACGAGCACGTCTTTTCAGAATTGCCGATGGAGACATACGGTCTCCGAGTGCGAAATCTAGACCAAAATTTATGGCTGAGCCTCTGTGACTACCAAGGATATCTTGAACTTTTATACTGTAGGTTTCAATGTTTGATGAGGTGTTGAAGAGAATTGAATCGATGCTGTCACTTGTTACTTCGTTCCTCTTCTCTAATAAACCATGCCTTCAGCGCCCCACCAAGAACCGAGGATCAGGTGGACGTTTGCGTCACTCTTCTACCCCTCTTGCCAGGAGACGATCTTTCTTATGAGTTCTTACAGTTTTGATTTTTTGCACGACCTTTCTTATGAGTTCTTACAGTTTTGATTTTGAATGCGCAAGTGGAGAGCTCCTAAGGATTTGCTAGTCGGTCCTGATTTTCTTGGTGTCTTTCTAGTGACTGCCAGCTTTGAAGAGTCATGCAGTTCAAGATTGGTTAGCTCATATGAACATTAGCCAAGTGACGTAATACATCAATTTTTCGAAGACAAACATCACAGTCTAAGCTTCAGCAGTATGGCAGCTATTGGAGTCGGAAGGTGCAGACCACAAAGCAGGTGAACCCCGATCACTCACGTTTGGCGCTGGCTTGGACCTCATCGCATTGAGGGTTCTAGACATGAGTCAGGTAGTGTGTGGATTCGAACAAATGTCTCCGTTGCTATGTGTAAGATTTGTGCCAGACTCGACCAGGGACGGTTAGACATGAAACGCATGACCACGACCCTTCAACGTTGTAGTTGTTAGAAAAGACATGTGTGAATAGTATCTACTGGATTTTGCACACTGCCAAACTTCTAGGTCTCCCTCTCGTCGACCACTGAGTACCACCTTCGTTCGCCCCTGCTGTCGGAGCAAGCGAGAAAAGGCTTAGTCCTTTTTGCTGTGTATCGTGGTGAAAATTGTTTTGCGAGAGTAGAGAGTTACATACTCCGTCAGTCGCGAGCTCCCTTTGCCGGAGCACAAGGACGCTGGAAATTCACGCGAACCACAGCAGAATCCTTCCACTACTACTTAAGGCTACTGATCCACCTGAGGTCCTACTTTCAGTACTACTAAATATGTATAACCCGGGCCGCGAGTAGAAGCTCTCTAATTCTAGTGAAGATCCTTCCATAATTACAATACTAGATTATATAATGCGGTTAGTTTTTGCCTCTAGCGTGTAGCCCCTCAAAGAATATATAATGCTAGTAAAAGACATCTAGTAACAAGTGTTTCTAAGCTTCACTGCCTTTTTCGGGCTCAAGAGCTTTTGGTCTGCACCTGGAGGAAGCGCCGCAGCCGGAACAGCCAATTTATGGGAGGATCCGAACCGAATTCGAACACTTTATTTGCTTTCTAGTCAGAGAAATCTTGGGCAGATTGCCGAGTAGATTCGCGTCATCATTTGCTTAGCCTTCTAGTTTTCGTCCTTCGTTCTTTGTTTCATCGTCAGATGATGTGGCCCAACTCGTTACCTGGTCTCAGTTGCCCTGAAAAACACTACACCAGCGTCCTCCTCCATTTTTCATAGGTTTTATTGAGCTCTGGGTTGCTGCCCTCGTTCCCATTGGGAGATCTCCGATGTCATGACCGATATGCAATGACGCGAGAAAGGTATGAGCGTCGGCGTCGACGCTTCGGAGGCAGTAGTCCCTCTGCGCATAGTCCGTCTACGAAGTCCTCTTCGTCGAGTCCAATGCAAATTACGAGTAAAGCAGTTCCTTGTTCCTTAACTTTCATTTTTTGCAATTTTAGTGTTGAAGATATGGACTTTGTTCAACATTGCTTGACATTGTAGCTTTTCTAATCTTTGAAAAACGTCAAATATTTCCGAGGATCAATTGCTGGCGACCGTAGCGATGCAACCAGAAGCGCTGTTTTATTTGAGCAGTGAGAACGAAGAAGTCGCGGAGCTCTCTCCAGGAAGTAGAGTTATGATGAGGATTGCTGCGTCTTTTGGTTAGTCGGCACTCCCTCGTGGTGCTGAATCATGGATATTTATAACTATTTTTTTTTTCGCCGATGGCTAGATCATGTCCAGAGCTCCTGATAGCTTAGCCTACCTTTCAAATGCTAGGGAAATAGCAGCATTACGAAAATACTACGTGATAAGTCTCCGTTCTTCTAATGACCGACAGAAGGGCACTGGCACAGGCAGCAGGAGCAGTTATACTTCGACTCTAGGCACCAGTCCCAAGGAGCCCTGCCTTGTTCGATGGACCCCAGAAGACCTTACCAGTGCCAAGTTCGGCAAGAACGTGACCTTTGCGTTAGTTGCACGTCCATTTTTGAGACGCACACTGGGTATCCTAAAGCAGAACCGGTTTGAGTTGCGCAACTGCGTCACAGTAGCTTCTGCGGAGTCCTCCGCATCGTCCTCCTCTTCGAGTGGGGAAGAATTTACGAAAATACAAATAGTTCAAGGTCACCGAATAGATAGTTTTGAATGAACTCACTTCTGCAGCGCTTCTTCATCTTGAGTGCAATCCTTCATCTTCAACATGGTCTGAAATATATTTTCCCATCTAAAAAGTCTTCGCTTTTCAGCCGAGTAAAGCGGCTCTTCTGGGACCAGGATACTAAAGATGGCTTTCTCCGCGAAAGCGACAAGGAAAACTTCCTAGAAAGTGCCTGGGCGGACGAACAATATTTTTAAGGACAGTCCTTGTCACCTACCAGCAATACTCCACTCGATTTTTTTATATGGAGCACGAAATAAGTCAACGTTTGCGGACTCTACTTTCAGATAGCTGGCTAGGCTAAACTTATACTTCGTTGCCCCACAGCTTCCATCTAACTTTTGTTGCAGCTGCACCGTGAGCACAACGCATGCAAACGTCTCGTACAGTTGTGCGGCCACGGCGATCCAGCAGAAAACGCCAAGAACAGCTATGTCAGTCTAAGAAAAGGTACTGTTAACAAGTTGACTGCATTGATTCTAGCAACCGAACATATTGGTAACAGTTAACTAGTACGTTCGTATTTTCATAACGTTATTGTACCTACCTAGTATCAACAAGTACTTAAATCAGAGAAATACTGAAGCAGAGACTAGTGCTCTGGCTCTATTGATAGATTTTTTTGTTTAATTATTTATAGAAATGTAACGACTTGGTCTTCTTCGGTTTAAAATCATACTTCGCTCAACGGACTATTTAAATTCATTATTTCATTTTCATCGCTAGCTTCAAACCCTTGTTGAGCCTACCTCGTGGAGACCCTTTGAATTCATTATTTCATCTCTACTCGGGTCGCAACGGAATCAGGCAGCGAGAGTTGTCACGTGATTCGCAAATGAATGAATGAGTGAACCTTTCAAGATCAAGTACTTCACACTCACAGTTCAGACTACACACTACTGAAAAATCTTTAACTCGTCAGGCAAAAACCGCGCTCGTAGTGGCGTTCTATGTACTAGCAGCGCAGAATCAGCGAAGATGATGGCGCAGATACTAACTGCAGACCCTACGGACTCAGATGACCCAGAGCCCAGGAAATCGAGTCTTTACGAAAAAATTGCTATTTGCACAACACGTTGATGAGAGCATTTTTGTCTTGTGTGTAATCCGAGGAAACGTGAAAGAAATATCCTCGGTTTTTAGTAGTTTCCCGACCGAGGTGTAGCAGTAGATTCAAATCATCCTAGTAAGCCTTCTAATGCGTATCAAAAACGAACCCGCTCCGCGCGTATGTTGGCAGCAAATCAGTTGATGGGCTTTGTGCGGTGTTGGATGCAGTTTCAGAAGTGCCATCATTAGCCGTGGCTGTGAATGAGGAGGATGGCTACATCGCTCGCTTGGGCTTGCGAGAGGAAAGTATCATCCGAGAGCTCTCGAAGGACTTCGATTCAAAGCCCAAAGACGACGCGGTGGAGATTACCGCAGCGCTAAGAGCGGAAGAGAGGCACGACTGGGATCGTCTCTTTGTGGGGATCCTCTTCTAATCGTCTCTTTGTGGGGATGCACAAGGAATTATGATGCTAGTGAAGATGGTGCTGTTCCAAAGAGCCCGTTTTGACAGAGAACAATCCTTGGCTTATTTTCTTGTCCTCCCATTGACTCTCTCATATAAGTATCCCCTTTAAAGGGTAGAGGAAAGAGCAAGCGTGAGGCCGCTTCTCTACCATCCCCACCTCGAATGTCCTCTTCCCCGCAAGAAGGTGTTTCCTAGTGTCCCAACAGAGAACAATCAATACAGCGGCTATCTCCTATCGAACAATCAATGTTTTTCCAGAGTAAATGAATTTTGAATGGATTTTCCAAGTGGGTGTGTGTGTGTCTGACCTCAGAGATGAATGCACCAGTGGTATGTCTACCTCCCTAGTGAATTTGACTTTTTTTTATTGTACGCTCTCGGCTCTTAACCACAGCTGACCGTTCGGCGCCTTGCTGTTTTCTGTTTCTTCCATATTTTTTAGACAGAGTGAGAGCGAGTGTGTGTGTGCTGAGCCTGGTGACTGAAGATGTAGTATGTTTCACAATTTTTCTGTTGAGTGTGGTGCGTGATGCATAGCGTGTTTATTTTGCAATTCTGTTGAGCGTGGTACAGCGTGATGGCGTGTTTATTTCAGGATTATGTGTCTGAGTGTGTGTCGCGATAAGTTTATCTCGCAATTCTCTTCTTGAGCGGGTTTTTAGAGGGATATTTCACAATGATGTGTGTTTCTGTTGAAAAATGATATGCTAGGCGTAAGATAATTCACTAATGAAAAGAATTCTGTATCTTGTTCCCCTACGCCAGCCTCTCTCTTATCACGACAGACTTTACCCGCTGTGCCCCGAAAGTTTCTCGAAAGCGTCGCATTCTTAGTGATATTTGGACGAGGCAAGTAGGTAGCGGCCTTCTAGGGAGGCATAAGTAGAGTAGAAGTCTTAATGCAAGATGTGGACTTCGATTTGCTACTTGAGCCCATGAATGCATACAACTTTGAATTCATCGTTCCGATTATGTTGGTAAGATCTGCTGGCTGATCTAGTTGTTCAACTTTGATTTCATCTCCTCCCTCCAACATTTCCACTTTGAATTCACTTGTGGATTTGTGTTGTGGAGTCGCGAAAAAATGGCGGCCATTCCTCAAAAAAGAATCTCGGTCACGCCAGCGACGGCGACGACCAATGCCGTACCTGTGACGTTCACGGACCTAAGCTACGAGGTCGATGTGCCGAAAAGTGAGACTTATCTTAAGGCTTCAGGTAATCCATCGATCTTCACCAGCACTTCCTCCAAGGGGCCTTCTTCTAGGGGGATCATGTATAATCTTAGGGCTCTACTAAGGGGAAAGCAAGGTCGTTATTTTGTGAGGGTCGTGTAATGGTGGAAAAGTAGTAAGGCCTCGAACGCTCACCCCCTCATCATGACTAAGGCCAACTCCTATTCTACCCTAAGGCCGTGATGACTGTGAAGATGAACGCTCACCCCCTCATCATGACTAAGGCCAACTCCTATCCTATCCTAAGCCCCCCCCCCGTTATCATGACTTCTGTGAAGATGGATCATTCTACTTAAAAAGATCCATCTAATTTCTCTTCTGGCAAACTGCAGATTCTTGACAAGATGACCGGTTGTTTTCGTCCTGGTCGTCTCACGGCGTTAATGGGCCCCTCGGGAAGCGGCAAGACTACCTTGATGGACCTGCTGGCCATGCGCAAAACTCTGGAGAAGGGAAAAAGTCGTATAACGAGTGGGAAAATCCTCTATGGCGGGCAAGAGATGACAAAGGACTCCTTGCACATGGTAGCCGGGTACGTGGAGCAATTTGACACCTTTGCGGGCGAACTGACAGTAGAGCAGATGTTGCTGTACACTGCCGAACTGAAACTTCCCAAGTCCTGGACTGACGAAAAGATCCGCGAACTAGTGGCGAGCGTGATCAAGAAACTGTCTTTGCAAAGTTGCAAGGATACGAAGATCGGCAGTGTGCTAGAGCGTGGCATCTCTGGAGGACAGGCCAAACGGTGCAACATCGCTCTTGCTTTGATTACCAAGCCTGCAGTACTGTATCTGGACGAGCCGACCAGCGGTCTTGACAGCTACACGGCGAACGAGGTGGTGCTTCTGCTAAAAGCGCTCGCGAGCGAAGGGAGAACCATCGTGTGCACGATCCACTCGCCAACTGCGTTTGCTTTTTCGCTGTTCGACGATCTGGTCATGATGCGAGACGGCAAGCTTCTCTACGCAGGCGAACTGAGACTGGCGAGAAACTACTTCGCGTCCATTTCTGGAGTGGAGGGAGGAGCTTTCGTAACAGGAGCTCCTCCTTGTTCTGGACAGAAAGAACACGTCATCCTCGAGTCCGAAGGAGGTCTTCACGGACCTGTAGTTTCAGATGAAATAAAGCTTGCGGCGCAACCGGCGCAAGTGCCTACGCCGCACGACGACGTGCTAGCCGGGACAAGACAGTACTCAAAGACCTCGGGTTTTAGTACACAAGCCTTCGACCAGGGATTGTTTTCCTTACCAGAGTGGCTAGTCGATATCACTTCCGGAAAACCCTCTCAAACCGTGATGTCAAACTTGGCTGTGGATAACCTCTTCCACGAGCAGCAGCGTTCCGATAGTAAGGAATCGACTGGAGGACAACGAGGACAAGTAGGAGTTGAAAACAAAGAGCACACTCTTGATACAACAGGCGAGCATGAAAACAGGAGAGATTTCCTCTTCGACGCCTTTCAGAAGTCTCCTCAGTACCAGGAATGGCTTCTTCTCGTGCAACAATGTGACGCGGAGAGTGTCCGAGACCCTACCACTTCGGGGATTTCGCAGATTGCGAAAGCCTACGATCCGCGGTCCTCGTTCTCGAAGTTGCGCACCATCCTGAAATATCGTGCTGCGCAACACTACCGCGACGGCGAATACCTGGGACCTCGAGTCGGCGACAAGGTTTTCATGGCACTCGTCATTGTCTCTCTGTACTGGGACATTGGGGATAAGACAGACGCACAGAGCATTCTCTCAACTAGTGCAATGCTGTATTTTGTGTGCGCGATTTGCGGTTATGGGGCTGCAGCCTATGTCCCCTCGTTGACTTTGGATCGGCCATTGTTCTATCGAGAACTCGCGGACGGCTGTTTTGGGCCCTTTACCTACTACGCATCCAAATTTCTCGAGGAATCCACATTGTGCATCTTCACGTCGGTCTTTTTCGTGCTGACCGTGTCCTGGGCAGTGAATTTGACCGGAAACGTCCTGGTTTTCATTCTCCTCTACTACGTCACCGCCATGCTGGGCATTGTCCTCGCGTACCTGTTTGCGGCGGTTTCGCCCAATATGGACGTCGCAAACGCCTTGTTGCCTACCTACGTGACGCTCTGCATGTACTTTGGCGGGCTGTTCATCGTTTTCTCGAAAATCGGAGCCGGATGGTACTGGTTTTCGTGGATCAGCTTTCTGCGGTATGCATGGGGCGCGATGATGGTCAACAATTACGCTGATGCAGACGGGCCGAACGAACCAGGAGGCCAACGAGTCCTATTCCAAGAAGGTGTGCCTTTGACCGTCCTAGAATTCTACGAATTAGAGGGTGACGTTATGGGCAACGAGTGGATTCAACTGCTCTTATTAGCAGTGCA
This sequence comes from Amoebophrya sp. A25, assembly GCA_905178165.1. Classification (NCBI taxonomy): domain Eukaryota; class Dinophyceae; order Syndiniales; family Amoebophryaceae; genus Amoebophrya; species Amoebophrya sp. A25. Next base: position 196,892 of record CAJINU010000021.1, on the reverse strand, counting down.
GCTCGTCTTTTTCTCCACGCTCGGCGCGTATACTTTGAAATACGTCCGGCATGGATCCCGATAATTATAAGTGAGGCACTCATTCGATCCCGATGATAAGGGAAAAGCAAAAGGAAAGCATTTATTTATCGACGATGATAGAACTTCAAGCAGCGTTCTTGAGTAGTAGGAGTAAACTCAGTTGGAAAGACCAACGTCAAAGACTAGGGAACAAACGTAGTGAAGTTGGAAAGTAAAGATCGAACTTGTCGAAGGAAGTTAAAGAAAAGCATGATGATGTTGCAGAAATATATGCATGATTTGCTACCTCTACCTGTGTTGATACACTACAATTGGCCAACTTGGAATTTTTTATTTGTTACGCGAAATGCAAATGCGTATGCACATGCATACAAACGATATTAGAACTAGAATAATTGAAACGTATATTGTTACGCAAATGAAGATTTCGTGATACTGCTGTAAACGTACTTACTCTTTGTGATTGTATATTTTTTCGTTGGTTCATTGAGATACCTGAGATATAATGATCATGACTTTGGATTTCTTTGGTAGTGTTTGGTGTATTTGACATGACAGGAACGTCCTAGTATGAGAGTTTGGATCTTCCTCTGTATGTCATGTCCTACGAGAGTTTATTGGATCTGCATGTGTATACATGATCAAACTGTACTGCATCCTAACGATACTCTTCGGCTGCATGGAAAGTACAGATTCGTTCTGCATAGAGAGTACCAGTTTGGAGGTTTTAGGTCTGAATGTAGCGTGTGTTTTTAGACAAGGACGTTCCGAAAAAATATCTTCTGATGTGGAGGAATCAAAATCTTTGCTAACACAGAACAAACGAACTTGATATTTCCTCGGTTCTGGTGTCAGTTAGAATTTCGAACTACCACATCGGATGGTAGGCCCCAACCTAACCTAACCTACAGTGAAGATGACCCAAATGCCATGTGAGCCATCTGCATTCGGTAGCACTTCATCATTCAATTGATTCTTACTACGTGAAGACCCTTTTTCGAGTGAGTCAATCAAGTGTGGACGAAAGTCGTTCAAATAGTTTCCCCTGCTTTTGTTGTTCCTTCCCCGCGACCTACCCGAATAAACACGACAACAAGTACCTATGCCTTGAGCTTGAATCTGAATTCTGGACTTTTCTTCTGTTTGCTGCCGGTAGCTGTATATTGAAGAACCGATTCTTGATCCACAATTATTCGCATATGAGAAAAAACAATCAAGAAGATCAACATCATGTACTTATACTGCAAATATTTTCATTCACCACAGGGGCTTAACTATTGAATAAGATATCAACTGTTGATAGCTTGCGCACGCAGGTTTCTACTTCATTGATTTTTTATTAGTCTAAGTTTCACGATTAACAAGAACAACAAATAGTTTTTTTCATTCTGAAAGAAAGTTGAGTTAAACTACCTAGGATTGAGTCAGATAGCAGTACATCAAACTGTGTACTATTTTCGTTTTCATCAACACTGAAAGAGAGTAAGGATGTCCTCGTCGGCAGATACTCCAAGCGCTCCAGGCACCTCCAGCATGACTGGCGTGGGAACAACCGCTACCACTCTTGCCTCAGGTGCAGCCAAAAGTACGACGGTCATGTGGACGCTGATTGCCACTTCGGTTGGGATTTTGGGCTCAGTCGGCATCGGTCTTTTGGTCTCACGCCATGTTGGTGGAACTGCACTGACTCCTACTACTACTACACGTGGTCTGAAGGGACCTTCAACAGCATCCACTCAACCATCTTCGGTTCCTGCTTTGTGGCGGAACGGCACGACCAAGGTTGAGCACGAGGGAGAAGACTCGTTTAACAAGAACAACACTGACGAAGACGAAACCGATCAAGAACAATATATTGATGAAAAACGCTTTTTCTTTTTTCCGTTGCGGCAAACGAAAAGGGACTCAAAAGTCTTGGATTTGGAACTTGTTGAAGAAGAAACTCAAACGGATGAAGAGGGACAGCGTGAACAAGATCCGACAGGTGGAAATGAAAAGCATGCTGGTGGTTCGTCTGAGAAATCTGGCGATGAAGATGGTTTTGGTGGCGACGAGGAGCAGAACCCTGGCGATCAAGATGGTTTTGGTGGCGACGAGGAGCAGAACCCTGGCGATGAAGATGGTTTTGGTGGCGACGAGGAGCAGAACCCTGGCGATCAAGATGGTTTTGGTG